>JAXGGA010017224.1:0-24833 GCA_038373865.1 Uloborus plumipes | reverse complement strand
GTTAGAGTATCCATCGATAGAGTGAAACCCGGTTACACACTCAACGATGAGCAGGATCAGGCAGCGACAAACCACTCCCAGGCTCTCCCAAACCTGAACTCTTCAGCTGACTCAGGGTCTACCTCACCAAAACAAAATAATAAGCTGCCTGGCATCCTCAAGATTCCGGGCTACACTACACGTTCAGGTTGCCGGTTTAAAATACCGTATGTTGGAACCATATATTACCCAGTAGGGTGGAGTGAAAAAAATGAATTTTTGATTTTCGTAAACGGGTACCTTTCATTTACTGTGAATGAGGATAAGTAACAATTCTGCAAATTATTTCACTTTTGCGACGTCATCTTTAGTCTGCGCATTTGACCTAAAGTTTTGAAATTTTTGATTTTTTTTAGATTTTTCAATTTTTTTTTAAAATATTGTAGATGATAAAACTAGTGACGGGTGGTTATTAAATGGAAGAAAAAGGTTTGAAATACACAAGGAATTTTTTTAAACCATTTCAGATTATGATTTCAGTTCGTGCATTACGCTCAAAGTTCATCAAATTTCCCAAAATTTCTGATATATTCAACATTTTTTAACTCAGTATTTTCTCTCAATATTCACTTGAAGTGTCTTCAAACCTGTTTTTATTCATTTTGTTATTACTTTGAACCCTGTAACTCTTCGCTAGCTCGTGTGGAACTATCCAGGACTCACCACGAGGAGGGGACCGCACTTCTAGTCCTACACGTGAACCCTTCCTTCCAACCAGTGCGAGCACGTATTTACATTTCTTAGATACGTCTTCACAGTTAAATTGTTCCTTTGTGTCGTAAATTGATCAAATATTTCTGTCTGATATCCTCGTTTTTACTAAACTTTTTCTTTTCCTGTGATTATATACCAATTTTGAAGAGCTTGTGACCTATTTGACAGCTTTTTCAACTGATTGAGTCTTGAATCGCAGTTTAAAAATTCCGCATTCAGAAATCATATTTAAATTCTCAGCTTCCATAATCTTTGTAAATATTGTGTTGTTAAATTACCTGTAAAAGGTGGCTTTGTAATTTTCACGTCATGACAAGAAATCATGTCGATGTATACTGACTTTTGATTTATGTATGTAATGTATGAAAATAGATTTTTGTCTATTTTTGGGATTTGAACCGTTCTCACTTGTTTGCTTGTTTGTTTTCTAGATTGAGAGTTGATAATATGATTTAAAACAAGTTTCTTTATATGCTCTCTCTTATGAACTAACTAGATTATTTCCCGGCGTTGCCCGGGTGCTTATTAATACAGCATAGCTCTAAAAAATATTTGAACGAATTCTATCCACATGGGAATATAAAAACTTATTTCATGCTAAAATGAAATAGTTGAGCCTTAAATTAATAATTCATTGTTAATCGTAATCTTTGTTAGAAAATATTCCTATTTAAATGTGTTGCATTTTATCAATTTGTATGCTTAAAGTCTTATCTCTATTACTCTATCTATTCAAAATTGAAAGAAAATGGCCATTTTGAGACAAAAGATTTAAATTTCAAGCTTTTTGGATTTTTTTTAAAGTTCAAAACCCCCGCCTATGTGATCTCTAATGCATCAAGGAACCTCTGTGCTAAGTTTGTTGAAAATCCGACGAAAACTGTGGATTTGTATAAGGAACAAACATACATACATTTATTTATACAGGGTGTCCACTCCAATCGTGGACCAATAGCTAATTTCTAAACCGTTAGAGATAAGCATATAGTTTATTTAGGAAAAAATCTCCAAATTACGAAAGGAATTTTGGGTCTATTCAATGTTTTTCAAAAAATCAAATTTTGAAAGAGTTACGAAATTTAAATTTTTATACAGCCCCCCAGTCCTATCAATCATATTTAGTAAAACATTCTTGACACTGTAACGTTTAAAACTAAAAAAAAATCACTCTTCTACCACAAAAATTGACCGAGTTATGACGTTTTGAAAAATCAAGATTTTGAAGGATTTCGCATGCGGTCCCTTAAGCGGTCGCTCGATGACGTCATGAAATAATACAAAATCTTGATTTTTCAAAACGTCATAACTCGGTCAATTTTTGTGGTAGAAGAGTGATTTTTTTTTAGTTTTAAACGTTACAGTGTCAAGAATGTTTTACTAAATATGATTGATAGGACTGGGGGGCTGTATAAAAATTTAAATTTCGTAACTCTTTCAAAATTTGATTTTTTGAAAAACATTGAATAGACCCAAAATTCCTTTCGTAATTTGGAGATTTTTTCCTAAATAAACTATATGCTTATCTCTAACGGTTTAGAAATTAGCTATTGGTCCACGATTGGAGTGGACACCCTGTATATAGATATCGATAACAGCATATTTCTTGGGTGCAAAGTAGACGTTGTTTTGAATAGATGTGAATACAATTTTCTGCATTTTCCCGGAGAGATAATCTTTATAATCTCACACAAATTTACAGCTAAATTAGTAACGTCGGCACTTCATTCTAAAAGAGCAAGGACACTTTTACCGCGAAAGTTATGAACTGTTTTAAAAATTACAGTCTAAAGATTATGTTTGCTGTAGTCAACATCTGGCTTGGGAAAGCTTTCTTAGACATCTGCTTCATAATTTTTTGGATATTTTCCCAGTCAAAACTACCTTGCTCATCTCATGAAGTTACTGTTGCTCAGTATTTGAATCATTTTTATTGTAAAAATCAATCTGATCAATGACAAATTATATAGGTTCATATTGAACTGATTTGAAAGTATAACATTTTGTTTGGCTTCGTCCAACAGGCCCAAAAATCACTTTGGTCCACTGGTAGGTTCATCTAGCTTTTGAAAAAAATGCAGCAAATTAAGTTCAGTCAAATGTAATTGGCAAATGTCTCATTACAGAGGACTACCAAGTTTTTCTTCCAGTTTCCGTATTACACCTTTGTATTTTCCTGTCTTTGTAGAACATCCATCAAAACAAATGCAAACAATTTCCTACTCAAAGAAACAATTTATTGTTCTTGACTTGTCTAAGAAATGTAAATGTGTGCTCTCATTGGTTGGAAGGAAGGGGAGCGCGGGTGGCACCCTAAGTGCGGCCACTTCCTCGTGGTGAGTCCTGGGTAATTTCAATGAGCAAGCAAAGAGTTGAGTAGCTCAAAGAAACAACAAAATGATTAAGAAAATGTTTCGAAGGCACCTTAAGTGAGTATTGAGAGGAAATATTGAATTACAAAATTTCTGCTCAATATTGAAAATATCGGAAATTTCTGAAAATTTGACGAACTTTGGGCCTAATGCGCAAACTAAACTCATAATCTATAATAGTTTTAAAGCATTTCTTGTATATTTCAAACCTTTTTCTTCCATTCAATAACCACCCTTCACTAGTTTTATCATTTACAATATTTTAAAAAAAAAATTGAAAAATCTAAAAAAAATCAAAAATTTCAAAACTTTAGGCCAAATGCGCAGACTAAAGATGACGTCGCAAAAGTGAAATAATTTACAGAATTGTTACTTATCCTCATTCACAGTAAATGAAAGGTACCCGTTTACGAAAATCAAAAATTAATATTTTTCGCTCCACCCTACTACCCAGGGGGTATTGTGGCGGCTGAAGGATTTGAAGTGAAGAGATTTTGATAAAGATTATCTGATGACGGCAGAGCGAGCTCATGGAGCGAGCGGAAGCGTTCGAAAAATGAATTGAAGATAGAAATGGAAAACGAGGTTTCACAGTTGTAGTCTACATTAATAAAGATATATTTTACACTAAAGGTGTTTCCATTTTTTTCTTGAACATAAACAAATAAAATTCTTGCTTTTGCTTTAGGCTTTTCCTGTAACAGACGGATTAAAAAAAAATTGGAGATTGATTAATGTTTCGTACTGCGTTCTAGCGAACTATTGACTTTCATTTAATCGGGACTTTTAAACACACGCATCATTTGACACGACATTCTTCCTCAAGATACATCCCGTGCAGAGCCGGGCCAAGTAGTTAGTTTAAAGTAAATCTCAGGTTGTATAAAAAAGTACAAATGTATTATAAAAATTTCTATGTACTTGCAATTTCAGTAACCTTGCACATTTTTGTAGAAATATAGTACTGAACCAGAGATACACACACACGACTGGCGATTACCGATTAATCGGTCGACCCAATTAATGATCAAAATGATTATTTTTTTACTAAAAATTTCACCATTACTATTTTCTTTTTCTTTTTTTTAGAATTGAAAATTTAGGAATAATTATTAATTTATTTCTGAGAAACTACTTTTCTCTATTTTTCTAATTTTCTCAAAATAATTCCAATTTCATCCAATTCCCTTGAACCCATTTTCGCATAATTGCTATCAAAATTATAACAGCACCTAACACAATTAACATGCTGTTAATTGTGTCAACTAGACATGACGTTGTGAAAAAAATAGGGCGAAGCTGTATTGAGCACTCTAAATTCGGAATGTTTTCGCATTCCAATTTAAATTTCAGGACTTTAACTATTCTTAATAGTGTCAAATGAATATCGGCTATAAGGGCATAACCCTTAACTTCGCAATTTTTTTAATTTCTATGAAAACATTATATCAGTTAGTTCTCAAGTAATAATAAAGATGAAAAATATTTTTAAAAAAAAAAAAAGTAGTTTTAGATTGAATTTCAGTAATTTTTTGTTTGCGACAAGGTATAAGTAACATAAAATTTCTTAAAAACGTTTTCCAATAGAGAATTAAAATAAATTTTAAATGAGCGAAAAATGTTCAAATTTCTTACCTAGTAATTTATATCTTCAAAAAGCAAGAGGAAGCATAAAATATAATGTATTCTTTTTATAGTAAAGACACAGTTCTGAGGCATCAGATATTTTTATAATTATTGCAATTACTGAGGACAATGTGCTGTCAACTAGTGACAAAATCAGCATGTATTTCGCTGCAATAAACTTTTTTTTTTATCAGATAATTGACTTGTATGTATTTTTTTTAAATGGGTCTTTTAAATTAAAATAAATCATATGTTGCAGAAATGCAACAGTGGGAAGTTAAGGGATAAACTATTTGTTTTACTTTTATTCTGCACACTTTCATACTAAATGTTATGGTAAAGATTGCAGAAAATTACATGAATTTACTGTCAATAAAGTAACTCATCACAATTCCCTGGTGAAGAAAATATTTTAAAAAATATATATATATTTTTTCGTCGATTAATTAATAAAATTTGGCAGATTTATCGGTACTGTTGATTAATCGGTGCATCCCTAATAATGAAAAACGTGGTTATTATGCGGAATTAACCCATTAATGCCTGAACTTTTTTTCCAAAAATTATTTTGTATACTGGTTCCAAACAGTGTTTAATGGACAGGAAAAATAATTTAAAAAATATTATGTAAAAAATAATGTCTTTGTTAAGGAAAGAAAAATCGTTCCTTAAAAGTTAGACGCATGCGGGTACATACTTTTTTTACTAACATTGTTTTCTGCCTGCGATATAATATTTTAGAAGACATTTTATAAAAAGAAATAAAATCAGCAATTAACATAAACTGGGAAGCTGGGAATCACTTTGAAAACTTGGCTTCTTGAGATTGTGAACTATGTAATTTTGATAAAGATCATATTAAAACTGCTACAGAACACACTTTACAATGGTTATGTGCTGCAATCTGTTAATAACGAATTGAAATAATACCATTTCATTCATTTAATTTCACACTCCAGGGCCTCCCGTACCTACCACAGCTTCGTGGTTTAACCGGGAAAGGGCCCTGAAGAGCGCTCTGTTCTTAATTTTGAACCAGAACCTAGGGTCGAGCAAACCCTAGGGCCCAGCACCCATAGAGGTTTCGTTTCACTTGGGGGACTTTGTGACCACGACATTTTTAACGCCTCCCAGCCACCATTAATCAAGACGGTGGATCTTTGATCGGCTGGGATCGAACCCGAGTCCCTCCGGACACGAGTCCGATGCCTTATCGATCGGGCCACCACGGCCCGAAATAATACCAAGGTACTAATTGAACACTATTATTTGGTTGAAATGCTCATTTTGGGGAAATTCAGACCCTCTTTTGGACCGTCCCTAAAAAGGGACGCTAGGCATTAATGGGTTAAATTAGTTTGAAGTGCTTAAAGTTGCCGTGCATTATTGGAAGTTGCTGTGCATCGTTTGACTAAGCACCTTTCGAAATATGTTTATAGAAACTAAAATCAACTAAAAACCATACCTGAGAAAAAGTCAGCAATGAAAAAATCGCAATCCACTCCAAAATGATCATTTTTAATAAAAGCTGCGGTAGCACATTGTTTTCGCCAAAATGTAAAATTTGAATCACAGGTAAACAGCACGATTCGACATTACCGGTATTTTGAGTAAGTTTTGTAATCGTAGAAAATGTCGGAATAAGAGAAAGTATCTTTATTCATGATATTCTAAAACTTGTTTTTGATTCTAATTTATTTCTTTGAATTCGAATTGTGTAATGCAGAGTTAGGATCAAATAAGCATTTGCACATTCGCTGTTGAGTAATATTGAAACAAAAATGTATCAAGTTATTCGGAATTAACCACACATAGTAAGTGGAAATGAAATGAAATATTTATTGAGGAGGGAGTTATTGTTTTTTTTTTTTTTTTGTATGTTTGAGTGTTAAGTAATTTTTATTAAAAGAGTAGTTTAATCATAAAAGCAATAACTTTTGAATTCCTTAATGTTTAAGACAGAAGTCCTGTAGTTAGTTTATTAGTACTGCAAAGTTTCTTTCTTTACGAGTTTTAACCAATGGTTTTACTTTAATAATTGAAGTGTTTTTGTAAAAAAAAAAAAAAAATAGCTATGACTAGTGTAGGGTGAATTTAATTTAAGTGTATTTTAAATGAATTTGCTGTTGGTATCACTCCCTCAATGATAAATAATTGAAGTTGGTAGAAAAATATCAAAAGCGCAAGAATTTATTAATTCAACTGTTTATGATTTATCTTATCTTAGTCAGAAATGTAATGCATTTAACTGTGTAATCGCTGTACCTCAGAAAAACTTGAAACAAAAAAGCACATGCATTAAATGGTCAAAAGCAATGTGAAAGGAAAGTCTGTATGCTCGCGTACAGTACTTACTTTTTGAGGAATTCTTCGTAATACTAAAAAACGTGTATGTGAATACCTGTTTCGCAATCCTAATGTGTCACAGTGCTATTTTAGTTAGTTGCATTGATACGGTGTTTCTTAAAAATAAAAAAATAAGCTTATACAATTTATTTTGTTTTTATGCTTATTTTTCTCTTCATTGTTGGGTTGTTAGTTTTGTTTCAATTTTTTTAGCGTTGCTGGATACGTTCCCTGCAAACCAGTAAACGATTTTCTGTCTTTTTGTTTTCAGATTTTGAGCTTTACATAGTTTTTTTCTTTCTAATTTGATGCCCATCAAAAAGTAAACTTTTTTTCGGCATTCATATATTTTTCTTATCAGTTTTTTCAAATGAACAATAGCAGATGAACACTTTTTAGTAGCATAGCTAATGAGTATTATTCTTACTGGCTGAAAGAAAATGTGGAGCATACTTTAAGAAAGGTTTTTCAGACTATCACTTTCAATTATACAAAATCCTAAAACTGCTGAAAATCTTTCATAACAAGAGTATGGAATTTCCATGGATTCCCTGCCATTGGGATATACCGGGAAACGAAGCGACTGAGAATTGTACAGCATTGCTTTCCCCTTTTTCACCAGCACCCAAAAAACTTTTCTCATTAGAGTTATGAACGAGGTGTTAACAATTTCACCAAAGATCCTTGGATCTAACTTTGGAATGATTGTCTCTGTCGGTTGTTAGACAGTCTCCATACAAAATACTGTGATCTGTCTTTTTTCGGAGCGCTTCTATATTTTCTGATTTTCTTTTATGCTGGAGCTTGCCTGTGCTAAATTTCCACGAACCAATATCCTATCATTTCTATCCAAGGGTAGATTCAGGGAAAATATCATCTGACCATCTTGTGAAGCTCTAGGCTAGAAACTTTGAATAGTACCCGCTGACGACCAGAGTCACAAAAAATGGTAGCCACTTTTGGTAGCCCTTTTTCCAAAAATATGCACAGCCCAAAAAAGTAAATAACATATTCTCTGCTAGTAATATTATAGGTTTTGATACTCTGGAAAAACAATAAACAAAAGAATAATGTATATGTCATTAAATATATTTTTTTTAAGTTAAAGATTCAAGCCTACAAAAAATGAAAATATGTTGCAAATGCAAATGATTTTTAACAAATAAAGAAACACAAGATCACCACTCTTGGCGACTGGTATTTCATTTTTTGGTCGCTATTTTCAATGAAATGGTGTCTTGTTGGCGACTGGCGACCGCTCAAGGGCGGATCCAGAAATGTTCTAAGGGAGGGGATATTGGTTTTTGTTTTCTACTTGCCCCCTTTTTTTACCACATATCCTGGTTAACACATGTTTAATACAAATATTTCGGTCTTCAATTTCGAAAAAATTCCAGATCAGAGCCCCGAATCCCAACCACTCTTCATAGCATCATCGATGATCATCTAAAATTGCCATTTTTGAACTTCAAAGTCGAGAAACTGCTGGAGAAGAGTCCCTCAAGGGAGGGGCGATCGCCCCAATCGCCCCTCCCTTGTATCCGCCCCTGTGACCGCTAATCTAGAGCTTTACCCGATTGTGATGAAAAAAAGTCTTTCTAAGTTACTCAGCCTGTAGTAATGCATTAGGACTGCCGGCGAGAGCTCTTATCGGAACGTTTTATTAAAAGGCATGCACGATGATCGATGGACAGGAATGGACTTCAAAACCTGTCTTTTACGAAGCATAAAACCATTATAAATGCTTTTAGTGTACTTTAGTTAGTATCTACAAAATCAGAGTATCATCTAAGACAATAAATTTGATGCAAGAGGGAATGTAAAAGTATGGTTCTCGATGAGTGACGAGATTCAAACTTATTCATCAAAGCTAAGAAAAATTCTATATCCTGCTCCCTGTTCTAAAAATTCAAAGGACAGAGTGGCATCTGGCAATTTTACAATTTCTGGCATATTTTCTACCCTATAGTGTGATCTCCTGAATTTTTAGGCGCAAAAAAAATGGTCTCGACTTCCTCAGCTAAAGCAGCATGAATACTGCTGTCTAAATGTTTTGCTGCAGTATACAAAATGTACCTGCATCTTGCATTTGCCTCTTTCTCTCCCCCTGGCTACTAAGGCTTTAGCATCCTTTAAAGAATTTTGGATCCACTTTTGTTTCTACAGTGAACTCTCACTTATGCGCCGGCCCAAGGGACCAACAGTTTAGTTTCTCGAATTCTAGTTTCTCGTTGTTCATAAGATTTTAACACATACTACCCAAGTAGCATCAACTCATCGGATTTTGCTCGGCCGATCAACAAGCTCCTTGTAAACTGATCCTGTAACGCACGATGACATCGTTCCGATCAGTACCCCAGCACGGTTTTCGATGAGCTACTTTTCACCGGATAGCGATATCCTTCCGATCAACTTTCCCGATGAAAATAAGATGAGCTATATTCCATCGGAAAACGATATCCTTCCGATCAAGTTTCCCGATGAAATTCCTCGGCACGGGACTGTTCTGCTCGTAAATTGCTCCAAGTCTCATCGTATTCTCATCGGATTTTGCTGCTCGGATTCTGCTCGGCCGATGAGACATATTGGATCAGAGACATTTTGGAACATATTGGATGAGAATTTCATCGGGTTTCGATGAATGGCCGATCATCGGCCGATGAGATGATGCTGCTAGGGTACGTACGTTACCGCTAATGAGTTTCATGTTAGATTTAGTTAAGCCTTGTCATCATGATTACTATTAATATTGCTGTTGCGAGGCAAAAAATTTTTGCAACAATGGATTGAAAATTTAATCATTTAATGGGGAAATGACATGAAATTTACTGTTGTCCATAATAAAATTTTTTCTATTGAACAAATATCGTCATATGAGTACATGGTACCTAAGTTACACCATTTCCTATCGATTTATACAAAAATCGTCCAAATCGGCTCAGTAGATCAGCTGTTATGTGCGAACAAAAAAAAAAAAACATACGCTTTGAATTGATAACCTCCTCCTTTGTTGAAGTCGGTTAAAAATCAGTCTGACTCCGACTCTGCAGTCCTGCTTTTCATCCCAGAATTTCGTACGGCAAAGAAGTTTAAGAGATGTTCTATAGGATTGATGCTGCATCAGATTTGTGATATAAAACAACAAAAACAATATTAGTAACATAGTTACCTGTGCACGATAATTTTAAAACCAAGCAACAGCGTTTAAAATTTAAAAATCATGTGAAGAATTCCAAAACGTATTATATATGTGGATACAAAAAACTTCTTTTTCTGTGTAGAAAGATCATGTAGAAAAAATGATATCTGAAAAACAATTTACTTAGTTTTGGGAGATGTCGATTGATCCGTACGATTTTTTTTTTTTTTTTGCTAATAAAAATACTCGTAGTTTTTAACTTCACAATATGTGTCGTCAGTTTTTATTGATGTTTTTACAACTTTGACGTTATTAGTTTTGGTCTTTATAGAACAATGTCGTCAATTCAATTTTTTTCCTAATGTTAACCTACCCAATGTCACTTTCATAAAAGTGTTTTGTAATTTTAAAAAGGGATCAAGAAGCTTTTATGTGAGAAAAAACGCAATTTCTTTCAAGGAACTCATAAAAAATATACTTGGCAAAATTCGGTTTAAAGAGAGTTATTCCATTTTTTCACCACCTGGGGCTAATCCGGAAAATCCTTTTACCTGCCTATTTTATCCTGCTTTTTGAAATTACCCTTCAGAAACAGTCTAAGCCAGAGATAAAACGTCAAAACATACGATCTGTCCTTTACGAGTTACAGTAGGAAAGAATGTGACAGGAAATATACATGCTCTATTCGTGGCAATTTTGGGGAAAGAAATACCGAAAACTAGATCAAAATACTTGATGTATTTGAAGGGAATACAAGAATATTTTTCCTGTTTTTGTCATCTGCGATATTAGAGGATTTTCTGCTCTCAATAATTTTTCCTGAAATGGTGTTTACTTTCATCTGCTTTTAGTCATTTGATTTTAATTTTATTATTTTGTCTCTTTGATTTTCCCCGGTAATACTAATTTCTAATTTGTATGATATATATATAGTGCTTGTTATCGTAAACAAGGGTTACTTGGACCCTAGGGGTTATTTGAGCCCATCAGTAAAATGATAAAATCTGGGTTTGGTACTAGCGTTAGAGACTGCAGAGTGCTCCTACCTAGTGGAAAAACGAGGAACTCCGTGCAAATCTTCAATTAATAAGTACTAAACCCAGATTTAATCATTTTCTGTAATGGGCTCAAGCAACCCCGTAGGGTCCAAGTAACCCTTGTTTACGGTACTTCACGTAGGGATTTGCTTATTATGATTCGTTGAGCTAGTGAGCAGTGTTAAGGTTTGGTAGGTAGGTTAAAATTTCATAGTGGACTGTAGATTCAAAATAAATGTTCTCTTCACTTAAGTAGATGAAATCAAACTCTTGACTTTTTATAAAAACAAACTTTTAATTACATATTTAAGTAAAATGTAAAATAATATTCTCCGCCAACAATGGGCGAGAAAAACAACGCTCACCTTCCATCAAAATATTTAAACTGTTCTCTTTTCTTTTTGTTGCCATTCTAAAAAACAATTGATAGCGCAGACGAAAAATGAATCAAATAACACAAAGAAGTATTACAAAAAACAATTGATAGCGCAAACGATAAATGAATCAAATAACACAAAGAAATATAAACATCGCAGACGATTTATAAATTCGCAACAAGCAGTACATTGGCTTATAAATTTGCCTTAAACAAAGCAAGCTTAACGCTTACTGCAAAGTAGCAAAGAAAAGTTAGAAAAACCCTCAATTACCTTGCACTAGAAGTAACGGCAAGCGACCAACATTCTTACTTTTGAATCTATGGGTTTCACGATGCCACACACCGTGAGTACTCGGTAGATATTTACCGGTGTAGGTATTTAGCCCCATTCAACAAGTAATCCTCCGTCATGTCGATGCAGACAGAAGTGACGTCATAAATTGATGACAGTAGGGCTCCGGTTTTTGAGAGATAATGGCCGACTCCTACTACGACTCTGACTCCTGGAAGTATAGAACGTCTGACCCTCCGACTATTTTTCGTCAAAAAAAGTCCGACTCTTATTGTGTTGTTCTAGCCAAGTGGTTCCCAACCCGGGGGCGATCTACCCCAAAGAGGAGGTAAATTAAAATTGGCTGATGGGGGCGATGGGTATTTTGAAGAGAAAATAGTAGAAATAAAAGCGTAGCGAAAACTGAAATTGTAAACATGTACGAAACCGGTTAAATCAGAGTTCAGACAATTAATCACAAATTAATCACAAGTTCAGAAAAGTTCAAGAGCTTCCTCCATGCACCTTCGATGAATCTTAGGAAGTATTTTGACGTTCATTGTCAAATATGAATTTTCAGATTTTCGATTTATTTTCCTTCACATTTTTAGTTTCAATGATTTAACTCCCCCAGATTTCAGTGAATTCAGTGAAGAAAAGAAAATGATTTCTTGAAATAGGTACTTTTGTTTGTTGAAAAGTCCGTCGATGATCTTAGTTAAATGTTACCCTTCAAATGCTTACATCAGTTCACTTTGTGAAAGAAAAAATAATAAATAAAATTTATTTATTTATTAATATTTTTAGTTTAAAATTAATTGATTATAATTGCTTTATTGCGTACATTTTACTTCAAATTGAAGTTGGGTACTTATATTTTTAATAATATCAAAGTTCACTTGCTCCAACTTCTTCTTCTTCTTTTTTTTTTTTTTTTGAGAAAGGAAGGGGGGAGGGCGATAGGTGTCAGTCAGCGTTTTGAAGGGAGCGATGAGCTCAAAAGGTTGGGAAACACTGTTCTAGCCCATTTGGGATCTCGGAGGAAACATTTACGACTCAGATTCTTGGAATTTTGATCCATCGGACTCCCGAAACCATTATATTTAAATTAGTCGTACCAGACTCCATTACTTAGACTCTGCAGCTTTGGTGACCACTAAAAAAAAGCAAAGAGATATACATATCTATGTATGTATGTATGTATATATATTTTTAAGCTTTTTTTTACATTTTTTTCTCGCCTACTGGTTGATATGTCGCCAAGCTTTTAGTCTCCTTCAGAAAATAGCCTGATATCAGCGATAAATTTAGAGACAAAAATGAGATACAAAATCCAGTGCTAGTTTGTCGGTATTGACGATATTTAATAAAATTTCCGTAGATCCAACGTATACTGTAAGGGCTCGAATATTGTGAAAGCTGCTGATCACGTCAAAAGTTTAAAATTATTTAAATGTTTTTATTTTCTCTCCATACAAGTTCACTTATTAATTCTCACGTCTGAACATTTTTGATGATTTTAGCGACTGTACTACATGACGTGCTTTTCAAAATACCAATGAAGAAAATCGAGTTATTTTTATAAATGAAACGTCCTCTTGTATTACGGCGCCCAGCCATCCTATATCAACCAAACAACCTAGCACAATTTCGTTGAAATTCTTTTAAAACTGTTTTAAAACAGTCTTCTCTTATATATATTTTTTCCCTTAGTTTTTGTCCACAGGTTTAATACTTTAACATCAAAGTCAAAATGACACATAACTATACCCAGACCAATCTTAATATAGTGTTTCCCTTATTAACGTATAGCATGATTATGGTGTAAGAAAAATTTCCAGAATTTTTTTCTATTACGTCATGGCGATTTAGTAGGAACTAGAAATAAGGGAAACCGCAGTTGACGTAACAATTTCCATATCGTCAAAAAATGATATCATTTGGCGACGTTTTCTTGGCTGGCGACAAAAAGTAAACGAATGTCGTATGCAATTAAAACAATACATAATTAAGTTATCTTTACACTATTCGTTGAAATACTTTAGTTCTAAAACGTAAAAAAAGTCTTACAAAAAAACGAACAGGCATAATTCAAAGTTTTTTTTCATTGTAGATTCTTCTCTCTATGTCTTTTATCATTTTGAAAAGAATGTTTCTAGCCGCATTGATGTTAAATCAATAGTTCTCTCAAAACACGTTAAAAACTTTGTCATTATCGGCTTTTTATCCATTCGCCATGTTTTGTGCACAGACAAATGAAACAGTGTCAGAAAAACGTGAAGATGTCTTTTCTTTAACTATGTTTCCACGCATTCACTTAATGTTTTCCTTTCCCTTTTACAAAGGAGATTAACTGTCTGGAATATTATTGTCGTGTTTTTCCCTTTGATATGGCACAAACATTCTCCACATTTGTATTCAAAAGTATTGTTGCTGGTTTAAAAAGAAAGAACAATAGCGTTAAAGGGGAATTGTTTTTAGAAATGACCTAACAGTTTCAGAACGCGGCTCTTGCCAAGCTTTCTCAAATGCAAAAAGAAAGTTAATGAATAACTTTTCGCAAATAGTTGTTATGACTGCTACATTTCTTTCAGTATTTTAGCGAAACATATCTTATGAGGTTTGTCAGTTCAATGGTTAAGTAGCTGCTAATATATAGGTAAAAACATTTGGTAAGCACATTTTCAATTACTGAATGCACCCTCATATGTATAATAGTTTCAATAGCAATATGATATTTATATTTTTATTAACATGAACGCACGCATTGTTGAGGTCAGCAACCGCGTGGTAAAGGGCACCAAGTCGGAAAAAAAAGAAAGAAAGAAAGAAAGAAAGAAAAAAAGGAAAAAAAAAGAAACAAAGTTTACCACGAAATAGTATCAAGTTTTTATTTTCTGATAGATTTGCAATATTAAACTGCTATTTAAATTAATACAATTAAGCGTCTTGTCCTGACCGATAATAATTGCGGAGATAAAACTACTAAGGCTGACAAAAATTAATCTGGATCATAGGTTTACTTTATAGGGTAGGAGAAAATTTTTTTTGGAAATTTCGAGTTTAAGAGAGGCAATGGAAAGGACACTCTCCCCGCTTGCAAACAAAATTCTCATGAACGATTAAGAGTTCAGGGTGGAATCAGGTATAAAATGTTTGAATTTTTCCCGAATGGATCCCGAATATTTTGGCCTTTTCCACGTAGAACGTTAATTAACGGAGAAGTGTAAATTCAAAACCTAGTTTTACTTCCAACTGAACATACGTATACGTTTAGAGATTGTCCAATCTTTTCAGTTTTGTACCATTTGAAAGCACGTAAAAAATTACCTGGTCTAGAATTACCTCAATCCTCCGAAATGCAAAAGGTGAACTTCTAATAAAAGGACGAAGTGCCTTTTACCTCTCATGTACAGATATATATTTTTCACATGCACCCCAACAACAGTGTAAAATATACCCCATATCTCTTACTACATTAATTAGACTGTAATGATAGATTTTTGAATGAGTTATCATCCAATTATAAAATAAAACATTTTGCAGCTTTTTCTCAAACGATAGCCTTATACTGCATATAGACATTTCAGTTTCGAACAATCGAAAGCAACTAACAGTTTTAAGCTTTGTTACAATTCGAAATATCCTGCCATAAACTCCAGAATAGAATGATGAAAGCGTTCTTCTTTATAGGTAACGGTCGCATCTCCTTTTTTCCCGCGCTTGGTACTTCATTCGTTAAAACACCTGTCACTGGCACTTTCCCGATACACATCAGGAAGAAGCATTGGCCTGGAATAGAGACGCTTTGTTCGATACGTTCTTTTTCTACCCCATTCGTCTTCCATTTTTATTCTGAAAGAATTTTGCAGAATTCACTACTCGGGCGATAGTGAAAGGAATATCAAATATGACATGAAGAATTTCCAAACAATTGTCCGGGGGAAAAATTGTGAAATTTAGACGATGTACTGAAAGAAATGGTACAATTTCAAGTTTCGATTTTGTGCTTTGTTATCTAATGTTTTTTTTTTTAAAGGTTATATGTTCAGTAGAGGATTTTTGAAGACAGGAGCAAGGGGGCAGAGTGACTGGCCCCTCCCAAAGATATACAAATAATTCAACTATTACATTAACTTTTTTTTTTCTAATTTGTTTTTTCATAAAGTAAGAAAAACATTTAAACTACCGTAAAGTCGGGTTACTTGGACCCTAAGGGGTTACTTGAGCCCATTACAGTAAAATGATAAAATCTAGGTTTGGTACTTATTAGTTGAAGACTTGCACGTAGTTCCTCGTTTCTCCTCTAGGTAGAAGCACTCTGCAGTCTCTAATGCTAGTACCAAATCCAGATTTTATCATTTTACTGTGGGCTCAAGTAACCTCCTTGTGGGTCCAAGTAACCCGACTTTACGTTATTTCTTTAAAGATACACACATACATGCAAAAAGCATATTCGAATCAAATCGTTTTTGTGTCATATGATAGTAAGATTGATTGGTGGTCATTGCAAAAAAAAAAAAAGCTCAAAAGTTTTGAAATTGAAAGCAAATGATATCACGATCATTAATTCTTCTTTGATAGCATATATGTTGAAACCGTTCGGAGGCATTTAGAAATTTTAATAAGGGGAAAAGACCTTTGCATTGAAGAGAGTAACTTGTAGGATGAGTTAGGAATGTTGTCAAACCAAATACCGCTTGCATGGTCAATTATCTTTAACACTCGAGAGCTCGCTCGGGGTCAAAAACGACCCCAGCCATTTTTGTTTCCATTTCTTGGAATTTCATGGACAGATAAGGAAGCCATCTTTTGGGTAGCTGCCATTGTGTCCTTGATTGATATGTGGGTATGGTTGGAATTTTCTTTAATCCTTTTAATTCTTGTGAACTAGGGGGGTTCTTGCGATTGGAGTCTTTTACGAGTACTGACATCAGTAAAGTTCTCGGAACGGAACAGGTGTTTGGAGTCGGTTCCATTCAAAGAATTTCGAAACATTTTGTGAAAAGGAAGTAGTTTTCAGCAACCTTTCTTCTAGCCATGATTTTCAGTTAACAAGCGTGTCGTTCACAATGATTGTGTAGTTCTGTCCTTGCAGAATTCATATTTTTTAATTGCTTTTGCACTACTTATAACAAAGAAAAAATGCCGATTCCATATGAGCAAGGGATGAAGAATTTTAGCTAATTACAAGCCGATGGAGAAAGTGATGAATATGTGTCATTTCAGAAGGTTTAGCAATAAAAAAACTTTAGTGATTTTTGACAGTGAAAACAAATTTTCTTTTAGCGAAAATTCTGATAATCCTGATGCAGATGACATCTCTATTGGAAGAGATAAAGAAACTATTTGGCAAAGAAATAAATTTAGAGCTAATGTTTGTACTCCAGTTCGAAATATAAGTATTTTTCTTCATGCACCAAAGGGAAACGCAAAAAATGTTACTGATGTGTTTGAGAGCTGGAGCATTTTCGTAATATTTCATAAAGCTCTTTCTTTATGTATTTCAAATCAAAAACTAATCACTGTAGAAGTCTCTGTTAGTGAAAAAACATAACAGAATAAAATAAAATAAAGAAGTCATGAAAAAAAAAGGAAAAGAAATGAAGAAAAACACATTGGGGTCGTTTTCGACCCCGCGCGAGCACTCATGTGGCAAAACATGGCGTGAGCTCTCGCGAGTTAAGGTGACGTTGTGGTAAATACATTATAAGATACTTAAAGAGAGGTATCCTTGAAGACTCGAAATTCGACGGAACTTCAGCATCGCGGAATGGGTTTTAGTTCGTAGGTGATACAGATGCTGGATGAAATTGGGATTGGAATCAAAAACAATGCCCATGTATTTGAGAGAGTCGTTGAAATGAATAGAGTGTTCGCCAATCTTGATTGTAGGATCCCTTTTAAGTCTGATGAAATGGTTTTTGTTTTATAATTTAAGAGGGTTTGTTTGCCGAGGTCTCGGAGTGTGCCATAGCGAGAATAAGTTTAGAAATCCAAGTATTGAAAAGGTTGATGGAAAACTTCGCAGTGTCTTCGAGACATTTTCTGGTGTTTAAAGAGATGAGGAATGCAATGTCATCTGCATATGCCTGGACATAAACATGGTTAGGAAACTGATAGTTGAGGAGGATATTCGTTAAAATGTTCCATCATAATAGGCTAAGACATGCTCCTTGGAGGCATACTTTCAGAAGGGTGTTAGAAGCAGTGAGTCCTGGTGTCCATATTTTAAAATGCCTATCAGTAATCGATTGAAAAATGAGAGAAGTAAAGGTGGAACCAACGTCATACTTTAGAAATTCTTTAAACAGAGTGTGGTATTCTATGGAGGGGAATGCACCAGTGATATCAAAAGTGATAAAGGCAACGTAGTTACCGTCGGTTCTGAGTTTAGTAATTTTGTCCTTGATGCTCCGCACTGAGTCTGTGGTAGATTCCATCTTCACAAATTCATATTGTTTCGTGAATAATCTTAGGCTGTTTAAGATAGTACGGTAAACATTCTGTAAGATAATCTCTTTCAAGATTTTCCCAAAGCAATTTATCAGAGAAAATGGCCTATAATTAGTTGCATCAGAAAGATCGTTGTTAGGATGAAAAACAATCATAGAATTGTTGAAAATGGGAGGGAACAGCTTAAATTTGAGACACGAAGGTTAGGAGTATCCGTTTTGACGCAGAAATTACTTTTGACGATTTTACTCTTTTGGGCGTATCCGCACTTATATAGCTGTCATACTGTTTGTTTACCTTCATACACAAATACCCAACGAAGAACTAATGCGGAATTGGCGCTTTTTCTTTTTACTGAACAATCGAGACCATTTATCTCGACCGATTAGGCGTCAAACTTTCCCAAGTAGCATCAACTCATCAGATTTTGCTCGGCCGATCAACAAACTCCTCCTAAACTGATCCTGTAACGCACGATGACATCGTTCCGATCAGTATCCGAGCACGGTTTTCGATGAGCTATTTTTAATTGGAAAGCGATATCCTTCCGATTAGCTTTCCCGATGAAAATAAGATGAGCTATATTCCATCGGAAAACGATATGCTTCCGATCAAGTTTCCCGATGTAATTCCTCGGTACGGGACTGTTCTGCTCGTAAATTGCTCCAGATCTCATCGTATTCTCATCGGATTTTGCTGCTCGGATTCTGCTTGGCCGATGAGACATATTGGATGATTGGCCGATGAGAATTTCATCGGGTTTCGATGAATGGCCGATCATCGGCCGATGAGATGATGCTGCTAGGGTTGTCTCTTAATTAAATTTTATGGATAATATTTTCAAATTTTGCCCAAAATACTTCCCCCTAAAGTGCGTGGATAGTTTTAACTTGATAAAGACTCAAATAAATGTAGTAATTTTTTGCAATCAAAAAAAATCAATACAATATAAAGAATAATGCTGCAAACAATGTGCTGTGCAAAATATTGTAAGAAGATCCCAAATATGACACAATCTCTTTCTCCTACACATTTCTGTAAATCCATCTTTATTTAAATCCGCTAAATTCCCAGAATGTCTACTCACATTTTAAGTTATGACGATTTTGATCTGTAAAATATGCCTTTCCAACGGAAAACCACTCTAAATGTGAAGGTCATAAACCAAGTACGTAAAACATGTTCAGGAGTATTTGTATCTAATGGGAGGATTTGTGTCTAAGTGGACACTTTTACCCACCAGAGTCTTTAAGAGTTTCGAATATTTTTCCCGCAAAGTTTATTGTTTTCTCTTATGGATGAAAGTGATGCTTGCATTTTTGCTTTTTATTAAGTGGTAAAGGGCAATGTTTAACTTGTATTGTGAGAAATAGTATTGATGCCTATAAAGTTGAAAAGAAATCTAACGCTTTTAGAATACTAAACATCGATATTGTGACACGCATATATAGTGCTGAAAGGATGTGCATTGGAAATTTCAGTTTGAAATATTAGATTTCATTTTTGAGCTGTAGCTCATCTTGTAAAAATATAGGGGAATGTGAGGGAAAATGAAATAGCGTGGCAAAGTGAAATGGTAAACTATTCTCAGTTTGCAGCGCCACCTATCCAGCAATATTTTAAATAAGTTCCTAGGCATATGGTTAATTCCTCTCAAAATATAAGTACAGTGAACTCTCTTTTATACTCCGCCTCATTTATGCGTTCTTTTCACTTATACGACGATTTTCAATGGTCCCAGCACATTCCATAGTAAAATAATGATAATTACATTCGTTTATGCATTAATCAAAAGAGAAAATTTTCACTTATGCACCGACTTTTTCGTAAAATGTGGAAAATTTAATTTATTTTCTTTAAAAGATGAGCATGTTTCTTCACTTCCCTCTTTAATCGTTCGCTTTTCTGCTCACGGATGGCATTTTTTCCGCACGAATTACAGTTCAGAAAAGGACAATTATCTATTATGCATCATTTTAAAGGAAACAGTTTGTGATTAGGTATGCTATAATTTTTATTTTTCTCTTTATCACTGTAGTTATATTACAGTTATTGCCAAACCGTAGCAATATAACCGTTTTCCATGAAAACATTCTTATTCATGATATTATCAGAACTTGTGCTGCGTTTTGGATTTTAAAATTGGCTTGTTCACTTATGCGCCATTTTCTGTTAGTCCCTTGGGCCGACGCATGAGTGAGAGTTCATTGTAGCTACAAAAAAATCAATGAAAAACATTATACAAGCCAATTTTCCAAACTTCATACCTTTATTGAAATATTCATGGTTTTTCAAATATATTTCTTGTTATTATAAAATGATAAAATTTTTGTACTTATCATTTGAACTATTAATTCTGATATAGTGATGTCCAGGGCAGTCCTTATTTAGTTTGTTAGGCACTTTTTGCTTTTAAATGTTTAATGTTATTTATCAAGTGCATGCGGGGCAAAGTAGATGGGGCAAAGTGAAGTAGTTCATTTCGTTTACTTATTCATTCATTTATTAAAAAAGTGCGTATTTCTTCCTTTATCAATTTATTTACATTCTTTTACTTAATGATTTACTTATTTACTCTCATTCATTACACTCATTTTCTTAATCATTCTCTATTTTATTCACTCATTTAGTTTTCCTCGCATATTAATTTATTCATTTATTTACTTATTCGTTTATTTTTTATTAATAGTCATTTTCTTTGTTTATTTACGCATTGATTTGATGAAAATTAGTGTTAATCGTCGAATAGAAATTTTTTCATAGCAAACATATTTAGTTTTTCACTTGGCTCCATGATTTTTTTGAGGTGAAAATTTTCCAAATTTTTTTGAAAATACAAATTAACTACCAAGGATGAAAAATAATCTATCAATGACAGCTGTATTAGAAAAACATTATTTCGTCTTTATGTACAATAATTTGTAAAACTAATTTCCCATTTCTTCTTTTTGAAGCAGGTGAGTAAACTGAAGTATTTCACTTTGCCCCCATTCCCCTACTTCTAATTAAAAAAAAAACCTGAGCCCTGAGGGAAAAAAAAGAAAGACAAAAAGAAAAGATACTTCCTCTAAAGATCCTGCGGTGGTACTATAAAGAACGTTTGACTTTTAAATGATTTTTTTCCTTAGTTTTACTGCAACTGATTTTCAACAACGCAGTTTTCTAATCGTTTATCTAATTTAAATGGCACAATTAATTTAATGTATATTTGCTTAACTAAAAACCAAATAATTATTAATTCGTAATTCTAATATAATTTCCACGATAGAATTAATACATCAAAAATTTCTTTGTAGCTTGCCGTATTGCCTCGAGAAAATTATATTTATTAATTTAATCTATTAGTAAATTGAAGTTAGTCCATTTATAGAATTGAAACCGCAGCTTCTTTATTCCTTGAAGTTGTAAATAAATGTATTTATAATTTCATAAATAAGCTTGTCTTAAGTTTGACTACTGTATGGTATGTCACAAATATCATTTAATTTGTTTTTACTTATTTACATTAATTTGCAAGCGAAGCATTTTACATCGCGTCGCACAAAATGTTTCATTCTATTGTATCAATAGGTTAACTTTGGAGGCTATAGCCACAAATTGTTTATAGTTTGAGAGAAAAATGAAATTAAATAAATAAAAATAAATTAAAAGCATCAACAAAAATATTAACTCAATCAAATTAGAATTTTTCTGCATGCTCCATGGAGGTACTTCTTAAACTTTTCACTAAGAGTGACCAATTGGTATCCTTTTAAATTCTAAGGGAACCACGTGCCACAAAAATAATGTGTTCTTAACAATAAGGTGAAATGAGATTAACCCTTTAACTGTCATGCCCGAGATAGTCTCGGGCACAGCTGTTTTTCGAAAATGTCACGCCCGAGTATTACTCAGGGTATTTTTTTTTTTAGTGCATCGTATTGTTATACCCGAATATATATCGGGAGACGTTTATTTCGGCTTCATCTCTTTGTCAAACCCGACTGTTTCTCGGGTTTGTGCTTGGAAAAGTGTTAAAAATCAAAATAACTTGACAGTTAAAGGGTTAATTCAAAAGCTATCTGTGATAAATTTAAATGCAATTTTTTAAGTATATATATTGGTTTTCACTAGTTTTTCAGAGACAACATGAAAATTTTTCACACATCACTAGTGGTCCACAAACTACAGGTCAAGATTCACTGGTCCATACTGCCGTGCTAACCGCAAAAGTGGTATCTGCAGTCGATCTCAAACTGAGATATAACTCTTTAACCCATTTACGCCCAGTAGCCTAAAAACGGGACGCTTGTTAGTTACTGCATATACAAACGTGTAATGGGTATATCATTTTACTAAAGCTGTTTTTCACAAGTTGAATAGTCCTTCTTCTTGAGAAAACCAAACAGAAACACTAGTTGGACATCAGAGTTTATTCATTGACAGCTATTTTTAGACAAATCAGTCAAGCAACGATCCAGCATGGGTAGTCGCAGAAAGTCAGTTTTTTTGGCGAGATTTTTTTCCATAAAATTAAACTATTTTAAAATGATTTGCTTAAAATTGATCAGAGATGCCTTCTGTAATGTTACTTTGCAAAAGTAAAGTCAAGTACGGTCGTTTTTTGCTCACATTTCTGCAAAATATCCCATAAACAGGATGTTAAATAACTTAATAAGTATGGCAACGGCGAACTATATTGAACCTAAAATGCATGTAAACCATTCCAAGAAAGAGTTTAAGCAGATAAAAATTGAAAAAAATTGTTAAAAAAACGTGGGCATGAATGGGTTAAAGTTTTGCACCTTTATGTGTTTTATTCAGACGATACTTTTTCAGATTTTTTTAAAAAAAATATGTCCCGTCTTTAAATAACCATATAAAGTTTTATTTAGGTAAAATGCGTCACTAACAGCCACCTGATGGTGATAACTAAATTTTATTATAAAGTGCAGATACGATTTTTGTGCTTAGCAGGACATTATAGCACCAGCGAACACGTAGAAGTTCAAAATATACTAAGAATGAAGTTAAAACACTTCATATTATTTTAATTTATAAAATTATATATTTATTACTAATTTTCAAGACTAAACAGATGCATACCGCAGCATTTACGAGTACCGTAAAATGGGGTTAATCGGAACACTTTTCAGCTTTGATTGTAAAAAAAGTAGTTAAAAGATTTTTTTTTAATTTGATTTTTTGGGTAAAAACTTCGGTCTTGCTTTACTTTTGATATTCCAAGCGAAGACAAAGCATTTTGAAAAATTATTATTAAAATATATAGGAAATTATGGGTGTTCCGAATCACCCCGCTGATAGGGGTCAATCGGAACACTTGTTAAAATTTTTATTTTTTTTCAATTTAACCTGTACAAAATGAGTAATATTGATGGGGGAGAATAAGAACAGACAATTACTGTCAAATAAATGCATAATTTCAATAATAGTAAACGTGTATAATTTGTCAAAATTCAAAATAATTTTGAACTTATGAAAAATGAAAAGTAATTTTAAGAAATGCTTTTGAATTGAAATACAAAGATTTAACATGAATGGAAGTCACTCATGTCGTCCACAAATATGTACTTGTCCTTAAAACTAGCAATTGTGACTTGGCTTAAGTTTTTTCATAACATCTCCTGGGATGAACTCTGCCTTTTCTTTAGTTTCTTGAAATCTCTGGGTTTCGGGGATTGTCCTGAAAGCTTTTCACGCTTATTCATCACTGTCTGTGTGCTGGATTTTTGCTACATAAAGTCTATGTGACTTTCCCCCTCGTATTTTAAGTAAAAAGAAGTCTCCTGGAGAAAAAATCTTTTGAAATCTGCAACTGTTTGTCATTCTAAGATCTAGTTGCTCACGAGAAGGGATAAACAGTAATAAAACCTTGTCCTTGTCTTGATTAGAAGAATTGGGGTTAGAATCTTGATTTTTCAAAGTTTCCTTCAAATAAGTTTGAATTGGAACAGCAGAACAAGTGTTCCGATTCACCCCGCAAATTTTTTTTCTATGCCATTTTTCAGAATTCTTCATTTTTATGACACAATTTATAAAAAATGTAAATTCTAATGCGGTATTCTGTTGTTCAGATACATGTATAATTGAAACATACCACTCTTAGTTTTTAAATATAAGAAGGTTTGATCTTGCATATGAAGTTTTGCAGTCTATGGAAATGTGATGTTTTCTAGCGTTCCACGTGCAGCCCTCCTTAGAAGCCAATAGCGTTGCCAGATTGACAAAAGTAATTTTTTCCTACTCCCTATGATCTTACCTTACTAAGAAAAAAATTCATGGTGAAAAATACCCAATAGTTTATTTATGAAGAATTTCGTTGTACGGTCGGGAAGTTTTGTTCCGATTGACCCCGCTGTTCCTATACACCCAATTTTACGGTAACTGTTTACTGAATTCGTCTGCACATGATAGATTTCTCAAATTACTGCATAGTGTACCTTAATATCTTGGAAAG
>JAXGGA010017223.1:0-24833 GCA_038373865.1 Uloborus plumipes | reverse complement strand
GTTTTGGTTGTCGGCAGACTACTCAGCAAGCACGGCTTCCATTCTCAACTTGCTGGTGCTCAGCCTCGACCGCTACTGGTCCATCTCCCGCCCTTTGGAATATTTGCGGCGGCGGAGCAAGAAGAAAGCCCTTATTGGAATAATTATTGTTTGGATTTGTTCTCTTCTTTGGATTGTGCCCATCATATGGTGGCACAAGTTTTTTGGTGATAATGTAAGGAAACATCCGCCTGATGTGTGCGAGGTAAGTGATATCGTCGGCACCATGCTAAAATTACGAATGCGAAGCTTAAAAAAATCTCTTTGGATATTCCATACCTTCAGTTATGTCTCTCTGAAGCAATATCTGGTTTCCATGTGATTACATTTTCTTTTAACCCGGTATCTTTTACATCCGAAAACTCTAAATCAGTGCCAAAAAGTTTTTAAAATAAATAAATAAAAACCTTTATAAGCATGATTCTTTTGACAACGAGCGTACTTTAATGTGAAAAGTAATTGAGATTAAAGTTCTCATCATATTCTTCACACAATTGTTTTAATGATGTAGCATGCAGGTAGCAAATGATGTAAGCTGTTGCTCAGATATTTGTGACTAAATGATTCTGGATCGTGAACCCCTATTTGCATCTCGAGGCTCTCCAACTTTTTCTTTCATTTACATGGACTCTTTGCAAAGTTGGGAGGGGGGGACCCCTGGAGGTCCTGTGGACCACTTTGGGAACCACTGCTCTAGAGGGATGGAACAATTGAACGTTTTCTCCTTTACGCGGGAATGTTATACCTTAGCAAGTAAAGTGCATGAACAGACAAAACCTGGTTCACATGTAAGCCGTAAAAGAAAAGATCACTGTTTTATTTCAGTGCCAATATCTTAAAGGGGTTGAGCAATTGAACGATTTTTTTCCTTTCTTGTGACTGCTATATCTTGCAAAGTAATGGACGTAATCAAACAAAAATTGTCGGCAGGTAGACCTTAGACCTATGAGGATACAAGAGCTTATTCATGTTTCACATTAATCGCTTTCAGGGTTGTACTAATTTGGGTTTTATTTTGCTCCTAATTAAATCAACGATAGTAAAAGCAAATTGCATTAAAACTGTTTTACTAGAGGTCAAGCAATACTTAATCAGCATTTTAAGTGCTAAATCTTCGCAACTCCTAAACAATGACACAGTCACTTGATTTTTGGTCTTAATTTTATAATATCATATAGAACAAGGGCAAGGCAGTGGAGATTATGATTCCCGAAATTTTTGTTTCCGAGCCACTCTTTTTATATTTATATGTGTCTTTGCGTGCGCATGTGTGTTATTTTATTGATTGTTTTACTTTCCTTGTCTCAATAGACCGAATTCGCAGACAATGTTGTCTTCAAGCTAACCACATCCATCCTCAACTTCTACTGCCCCATGGTGGCCATGATCGTGACCTACGTCCGGATCTTCCTCCAAATCCGGAAGCGGGCCCGCTCGGAGGTCATGGGCCGGTGCAATGACATCCGGCCGGACTCCTTCTCCCAGAACTCGGAGCCCCAGCCCCTGCGCTACGCCCTCGCCACCCAATCGAGAAAGAGCAAGAGGAGGACGACCAAGAGGAAGAAAAAGAAAGAAGAGGAAGATGCATTGCCCCACGTGTCGGGCGCGGAATTGGACGGGGGAGTGGTGCGGGAATCCAATGAATGTGAGAATTCCACCGGTGACAGTTATGAGGTCGTCGGCGCGAATTCTGAGAGAAAGTGGCGCTGTAATGTTTGCGGGGCTACTCAAGATCAGTCCGACGATTGGTCATCATGGCCTTGTTCCAAAAATGAAGAAAACAATGTAAGTATACAAACCATCTTTCCCACCTTTATTGCTTCTAGCATTTATTTTTGGCTTTTATAAAAAGAAGTAGGGTGAGTTCTGGTAAGTGCGTCCACGGGGTAAGTGCGTCCACTGGGAATTATATGAACACTGTCTTGAAATGGCTTCTGCAACACATCGACTATGTTAGATAACTGTCTAATGATAATTTCAATAGGTAGAATTCAGGCCTGGATTCAATAGACGAAACACAATCAGGGATAACTTAAATATCTTCAAAAAAACTCTTAAGTAAAGATTGAGAAGGTTTTGTTTCAGATTCTCTTGTAGTCATACCAAGCAATTGAAGTCACGAAATGCAAGTTGTTTCTTTTGAGTAATAGCTACGAATAACATACATGGGGTATTTTGATCAAATACTCTAACTAAAATTTGTTTATATGACGGTACGCACTTTCTCTTTCTTTAAATTAAGGTGGGGGTAAGTGCGTACCATTATGATGGGGCAAGTGCGTACCACTATCATGAGGCATATGCGTACTATTATGCGGAGCAAGTGCGTATCATTATGATGCGGCAAGTGTGTACCATTACGTGGAAAATCCGACTCTCGTAATTCACCTTTAATTTTGCTTATAACTCTTTTATAAACCGATTATAAATCCGACGTCATTTCCATCAAGTATTTATATTAACATTGAATGCGGCATAAGATTTCAATTTTATTCATTACCTCTGAGATATATTGGCTTTTAGATATCAGTTAGTAAATTTTTCGTTGAAAATAGCGATCATAAGCTATACTTAATTTAAACCAGAATGACAAATGAAGCAATGAAATTAAGTGAAACACTAAATAAGGAACCAACTTATTCAAAAAACAACTAAATTAAAAACACCTTGTGAAAAACTATTTGACTGTACAAGAAAAAAAAGTACAAGTATCACATCATGATCATTTTTTTTTTTTTTTTTTTTGCTCTTTATTTTGTGTTTTTTCTTACTGTTGCTGATTTTAATAAGAAAAATATTTTTAAACCGTATTTATTCAAAAAAAAAAAAAAAAAAACGAAATGTTCACTCAGGTCACCTAACGATCTACCATACAAATAGAATTAAAGAAAATCACAGGGTTACGCACTTACAACAAAGCTATTGGACGCACATGTCTCATCTTACATTTAAGAAGGGGTAAGTGCGAACCCTGGCTTAAACACAGACTGATTAATGTATTAAACCAAAATAAACTATGTAGACTATGAGGGATTATTACTAAATAAAAGCAACTTACATTTGCTCACTTGGTCTTATTAAAAGGACAGAGGAAGAATCACAAACACAACTCTCTCAATCTTCAAATCACAGTTGTTCGCAAGACACGTGGGATATCACTAATTGCGTTTCATCCATGCAAGCAAGTGCTGATCTCTAGTATTAGGAATTATCCCAAGGCAACTACCTAACATATTTAATATGTGCCAGAAGTTTTTTCCTGCTCATATTCGCATAATTTAAGGTGGACGCACTTACCCCGCTAGGTAGGGAAAGTGCGTACCTTAGAATAGGTGTCATAAACCAGGTCACAAAACCTATGCTTATAGTTTATTTAACATATTATATGCTTGAAAATCTTAGTAAAGGATCTGGAAAGAAAACTAAAAAAAAAAATTGTGTGTGTACAAGATTTTTCAACAGAGCAGCATCCCTGAGAACATGAACTTTGAAGAAAAGGGTACGCACTGACCAGAACTCACCCTATTACTTTATTTAGATTTGTTCATTTTGTTCCGTATTTTAAATTCAGAAGCCATTAAAATGCCAATCTATCAATTTCTTACAAGATGGTAAAAATGGAGCATGTTTGCAGATGAAATAAAATGAATAGCTTCAAATTTCGAAAATAGGGAAAGCAATTATGCCCTTTTCGCTTCCCAATTGCTAAATAATTGTTAGAAAATTTCCCGGCGAAGAGATTTTTTCCATACACCTAGAATGAACCAGATTTTCAGTCAATGCAAATGATAAAATTGTTGTAAATGAAAGGTGAAAAAATACTTTGCTGTTTTAACCATTGAGTTCAGTTTAAAATCATTTTCGTGTTAAGAGGTAACGATAAAGTAAGTGAAAAATTCAACTATTAAAAAAATCCGTGAAAAAAGCAACAGAGTGTAGATTAAATTTTTCTTCCGATAATGAATCAGAACCAAAATAATATCGCATCTCAAGTAATGTAGATCAGTATATCAGAGACTTTCAAACAAATGCTTTATTATTGAAATTTGAGATTTCTTTCAAAATGTTCAACATACTGAACTTTCTTATTTTGGCAGCTCCGTGAAAGTAAACGGACCTGATTTTTCCATAGTTGTTCAGAGAATATTTTTTGCATAAAGCTCAGGCCCGTCATTAAGGGGGGTCAGGGGGGGGGTCAATTGCCCCCCCCCCCGGCTTTGAGAAATCAATGTATTTACATATAAGAGGGCGTGTTTTTTATGTTTTCCGATGAAATTACATTGTGTTTGCACCCTTTGCCCCCCCCCCTGGAAAAGCTTGAAATGACGGCCCTGATAAAGCTTTAGTTTTATTTGTTTTAGTTTCATTTGTCCTGAAAAAGAAGATGTTGCACCGACTTCCTAATTAGATGACATAAAGTTCTCTCTTCCAATGATATGTAAAAACACAAAAGAATATGCTTTGGAAATAAACTTTGTCCTTGACGTTTCGAAATTTTGAGCAAACATAGTAGCTACTGATTCACATTTCCCAAGTAGCACACTTCGTTTTTTAAAGGTTGTAAAATGGTCATTAACGTTGTAACAACCGCTTAAAAACGTTTATAAAACGTTTAAAGGTTATTTGTGCTACCTGGGTTAGTTAATTTAACAATCAATGGTATTTTCTGAGACATAATTATTGCCGGTACGTTGTAATAGCATCTCATTGGACATATAATTATTTCAGTATCAATTTTTCAACTTTCAAGATCGATGGGTCAAACCTCCCTCAAGTGGAGATTTTTGTCCCGGTTTGGACAGCCTTCAAAAATTAGTAATAAAAAAACCAATTGTTCGAATATAGCTAAAATCAGCAAGGATATTAAAAAAAACTTTTTTTTTCATACGTTTTGGTAGGTGCTAATTTTATTGATTTTTATTTTATGAAATAAAAGTTAATTCAGTTATTAAAAAAAAGCGAATATTTGAGGAAAGTAAAGATTTGCTGATATTAAAAAAAAATATGCTAACAAATGATAAAAGCAAGTTTCAGTTGTGTAAGTTTGATCGGAAGAACGCATTAACATGCAGTACTTCAAAGGATTTCAGAGAGTGATTACAAGTTAATAACAAAAACTTTCTTTCAATTAAGGAAAACATTTCTTTTTAAAACTAATTACATTTTGTTGACAGTTTACAAAAATTGTTATACCATCAAATAAAACTACATGGGAAGAGGTTTGACTGGAGTCAAATTTTCAAGGATTGAAGGGGTCAAACCTTTATTCATAGCCATTTTTTAAGAAAAAAAACATAATTACAGAAACTGAAAATGAAAAACACATTAAAAATACATAAAAAGTAAAAAAAAAATAACTTGCATCATTTTAATCTATTAATCTAAGCACACAAATAATTCGATATAGTTTAATTTATAGCGATGATGAGTAGTACCGGAGGGACGAACTTGCAATATGAAAAATTAATTCGGTGCCAGAAAAAGACTTTGCATACGATTGCTCCATTATTCTAATTCAGAATGTTCAAAAAATAGAAACGGTTTTTAATTCTACTTCATATCATGCTACAAGGTGCTTTTCATCAGTGACAGAAATATCACTATGAAAAAAAGAGGGCGCGTTAAACCTTCTAGTTCAACCTATATATATTGTCAAACCTCCGTAGTTTAGCCTGTAACACTAAGAGGACATTAAACGTGACACTTTGAAGCCGAAATTTCGGTACCCTTTAATAAACACTAGTACTAAAATACACATATTGCAAAAATAAACAAAAGATAAACAATTTAATTTGCCACCAAGACTAAAGAGCAAATTATTTTAAACATCTTTAAAAATAATGGACTGCATCATTATTTGCGTTGTTACACTTTTAAAACTAAGTAGAACCGTAAAAAAATAATAACAATAAACTTTATAGAAAACAATGGTCTGGATAAAACATACATGTAGTCATAGTAATAGACAAGAAAGAAAACTGTTGTTCTGGTGTATCTCTAATTAATAAATTTGATGATTTTAGAAGGTTTTTTTAGTCAATGTCATTCATTTATCAATGCCTGTAATTTATTGATTGTAACACGTGCTTTTTTTCAGATGCCGGAGAAAAGCAAATCAGAAGAGGATATTTCATCAAAAAAGAAAGTGGAAAAATCCAGTAAAAGAAAAAGAAAATCTCATATATTTCACAGAGAGAGGACTTTAACCGAAAATAAGTAAGGATATAAAACTAGTTCTCAATATTTATACCGTTACTGTTTTTTTAAGAGTTTTTTTATAGGTAAAACTAAACTAAATAAATATTGTGGTTTGATAAAATGTTAGCAATCACCAAATTTTCGAAAACTCGAAAAAATATATCTTTATTCATCATTTATTTATATTTGATTTTAATAAACAACCTACTCAGCACGTTTCGATGTTCTCTTCCTACTCTGGTTACAAAAAATAATCGCAATAGCAAGTAATTGGAAGTTACTGGGTATTTAACTTTTAGGATCAACTAAAGGAATTTTTCTATGATATATTTTTTTGAGAGCTTTTGTTACTGAGCTGTACTACCATACATTTCTGAGGAATTTTGGTTCCAATAATAACTTTAGACGCATGAATTGTAATTTTTCTTTTAAAAATATTGAAAATACAAAAGATGAGAAGATAAGAAAGAACCATTATCTAAACACTACATCCAATTTATTGCAATGCTCACTTCGAATCAAGATACTTTATTGTCAATGTGTGTTCAGTATTAAAAACAAAATTTCTTAGAAAAATCTTTTAAAATATGTGTGTGCTTAGTTGTCTATACTTTTATGCTCCCCTTGAATATAAAATCACTCTTCTTCAGCTATAAATTTGAATAGTTTTGACTAAAAGGCTAGGCTTTTCTTATTTAACCTTACTCAATGTGATGTTACAGGTAATTTATCTGTTTTTGAAATGAAAATGCCTTTTATATTCAACAGAAGAACCCAATCCTGCTCGACGAGAAATTCTTCTGGTATGCATCTCCGTGTGCCTCAACAGTCAGAAGTACCTGCACCTAACCGCAGTTCGAGCTTCCGTATGCTTTGCAGTGCTACAAGGGGTGTGCTTCGAAGGCCCTCTTCTCGTCGCAGCGTCGTCAGTTTGCGCCAGGAAACGAAGGCAGCACGCCAACTTGGCGTTATCATTGGCGCCTTCATGTTCTGTTGGCTTCCTTACATGATATTATTCGTCGTGACGGCGGCCTGCGAAAGTTGTCTCAACCCTGGTGTTCACACGGCAGCTATTTGGTTGGGATACCTCAATTCAACTATTAATCCTATGATTTACGCATTGTGCAACGCGGGTTTCAAAAGAGCATTTTGTAAAATTGCAGCTGGAATGTCTGCTGGATGGAAAAGAAAATTTCACAGACGAGACACTAACCACATATCTGAAAATAACCCTTTTGCGTGACCAATGTACAGTTTTAAACTGAAAAGACAATTAGCACTGCCTAAGAACTAATTTGAAGCAACTGACTACATCATAGTTGACACATTTTTTGCTTTTAAGCAATAGAAAGTAATTGCTAATGACCTGGCTTCGAAGAAAAGGAAGCAACTTCCACAGCGTATCATAAATATTGAAACTTCACACAAAAGAAGAGTCCGTTATTTTTTATTATATAAGCTTCGGAACCATGTTACACAAAGTCCACTAATCATTTCACTATAAATTGACAGAACAAAAATCAATTTGGATTTTTTTCCCAACCTTGTTCTTATTACTTTTGCCGTTTGCAGTTCAAATCTGAATCGTTAAAATTATCAACACACATATACTACTCATAAATTCGAAGCATTGGCACATAACCTTTACCAGTATTACTTAAGGCAAAATAATTAAGACTAATTGCTGAAGCATTAAATGGTCTTTCGGTATCATGTCTTCGAAGTTTATCTCTCCCAGGCTTTGATTAAAGGAACATTTTGTTGAAGAAAAGAAAATTCCATTAAGGTTGATTATGCTTGCAGTAATTTTGGGACATATATACGGTTGCAGTAATTTTGAGATAAGTAATGAATTGTACATCCGATATCACTTGGGTGTTTCAGTAGAAATATTTGGTAAACTATGAAAGGTTCAGCAGTTCCTTTTAATTTGTGCGTCTTGGAGCCTTAAATTAAATAATACTTGGACACGATTAAAGATAAGTATTGTATTTCCTTGGAACATTATGACTGTAATATAATTAAAAAAAATATTTATTTTTGAAATACCTTAACTTAAGGGCGAACTGAAAAAAATGTTTATTAAAGATGTTTTTTTTAACGTAATTATGATTTAACTTATTCACAAGAATTCATGAGTTTCTGAGTAGCGGAAAAATTATGTAGTTCTTCAATTGCGTAAGCATCGAAGTAAATATATTTACTCTCAAGTTAGGTGTTCAATATTTTCTTTTTATTCAGAGCAATTTCGTATTCCATACAAAAAAGGGTTTTTCTCCCCAAGTGTATATTTCTGTACCTCAGAATCAGACTACCGTAAGTCCATTTTCATCATTTTTCAGCAGAGGCCGAAAACGATTTTCGGATGCATGCATAATGTGGGACTCGTGCTCTTTTTACGCTGCTAAATAATTGTGAAGGAATTTGTTTTATAGAATACTGTTAAAATGGATCGATGTGGAATAAGATCCTACACATAATGAAGCAAAAAAGTGAAAATGACCATTTTTGGACTTACGTCGTTCTGGTTCTGAGGTACAGATTTATTATTTTTCTATTTGTGACTACATTTCGTAAAGTTTAGAGAAGTCTTCTGAGCAACTCTAAGTTTTGCTGATTAATGACTCAATTATGCGTTAGTAAGACATTCATTTACTTGAAATGTAATCGGTAGAATTTATTAAGCAAGAATATTTAGAATTTATTTAGCAAAACAACTTACTAATAAATTGCTTAGTTCAAAAGTGTTTTTAGAATAAATGTTTTATTTCTGACACATATTTTCGCAGACGTCATGAAGTTAAAATGGCTTTTGTTGCATTATCAGCTACAATCTAAAAGTATTTTAATTGAGGTTGCATGATGCTTAAAATTTATGCCACTGATTTTGTTAAAAGTTGTATTTTTATGTCGGTTTCTTCTTCATTTCTCTTACAAGTTCTTAATTTTATAAAGCAAATGACGTGTGAAAAAAGTGCTTTCTGATTTGATAAAATGTCAATATTTATTTATTATAGATGGTTTAGGGGGAAATTGTACCAATGGGTTTTGCTATTCTTTCATTATTTTCAATGATTAAAATAGCGAAAAGAAAACAAATTAATGCTCAATATTTATTAAGTCTTAGTATTAAATAATAGTGTCAAAAGCTGTAATAGTTGCTTTCAAGTCCATCGATGTTTGCCTGATCTTGGCTTATTTCACTTACACATAAAATTATTATTACTATTTTTTTTTTCCTCCCAAAAGATGGGACCATCAAACAAGATTTTCCCTCCTTTTCCTGGACTCATATTTCTGTCAAGTATACGCAAATGCAAAGCAGTATTTTCTGATTCATAATGAGACATTAAACTGGTAACAGATAAATTTTAATCACGCATTTCATTTTATGTTTTTGCTATCTTAGTTGTCTTTTCGAATATATCATAGCAAAAGTTTGAAAATCGTCGTCACATAAAGAGTTTAACTCTTTAAGTGAGCGAGCACAAATAAATAATTTAGGAAAGAATTCAAGCAAAAGTTAAAATATAACATACTGCCGTGTACAGACAGTTGTAGTTCTTGCAAGTTTTTCATTTCTATTATATTAATTATTTTTTTTTCACTTTTGTCCTCTATTGTGCTTTAGCTTTACTGTACAAAATTGATAGTTTGGTTTCCACTGAACAAAATACCACAAATTCAAGCATCAAATTCCAATATGTCCGGCTCCAGAACGCCGTTTCTTCAAATATCTCAAAAACTCATTGCTGCTATTACCGCCCTTTAACTTTTCACGGCAGCGTAGTTCAACGTTATAATACAAAGCTATATGGTAGACTGAAAAGTGAAAAAAACACTTCAGCGAATTCCCAAACTCAAAAAGTCTTAGCGTCGTTAAAAACTAGTATTTGCCGCATGACAATAAAAATAGTTACGGTGGTATGTGTAATTATTTTTTTCATTAATGAGAGAGCTTTTATGGTTCTGCATCAAGTTTTATGGTGGGTTGAAACGAAAAAAAAAAAAGCCGAATCCCAGTGTAGGAACACATTGAACTGTACACTAATGCAGCATTTTTTGGCCATTTTCTTTTTTTAAATGTGTAGAAAAAAATCACTTCCACTGATTGACCTAAGAAAAGTGTTTCAAAATCCTATTTTTTCAGCAAAAATAGAACACGGTGTTCATTCACTTGTCGGTCTACCCTACTAATTGCTCTAAACATTATTATTGCGTCACGAACATCTGTTTTAACTACGTTTCTAGGTTGAGAAAAATACTTTTTTTTTGTTAGAAGAAAAGAAAAACCTTTAAGAATAATTAAGTGTATGTGTGATCAACGTGATATCCAACGCACAAACGGATCCTTTTTTGAAATTTTCCTTCATGTTTCTTTCAGTTATTTTACGGAACGTAAAATTAAAAATTTTATTATTGTTATGAATGTAAAAAACCTATGTACATATGAATTATGATGATGTTGAAACTTTGGAAAGTTTACTATATGCAGTATCGTTGAACGTTTGTAATTTAAAGCAAAAATCTGTGATGTTTAAAGTGAAAGACTTGTGTGTTTTGAAATATGTATAACAACGTGTATACAAAAAAGAGCTAGAACCTTTGTTCATAATGCCTGAGCTAGCTTCAGTTCAGGATTTTATCAATGTATTATATGTAATTAATAACTATAATGTAACTCTTAATAAATTCTAACATCTTTATTGTTATGAGATAATATCTGTGATATTAACGAGGAATTGAGTGAATGATTATTAAAAAGTTATTAACGTTTCCTAAAGTAGTATTTTAATGTAATAACACCATCTTGAATTGGATTACACTAATAGAAATTTAGTGGGGGGAGAGGGGTTCCTGGGGCATACTTAAATCAAGCCTCAGTTTATGTCTTTTACACTTATATGTAATAATTATTAAATACGGAAAACTAATACCTTCATCTAGGTGATACATTTAAGAGACCTTCTGAGATTAAAAAATCCGCTGATAGTGCATAAAAGTACGAAGCTATCAAATATCTTCAGACGCTACAAAAATTACACATTTCATTTGTATGAGGTATATTTTTTTTTGTTTTCTTAGTTTGAACTGGCGGGAAAAGTGCTGATCCCACTTTCCCGAATGTTTTTCTAAAAGATAAATGCTTTTTAGTTTCCTCGGCCTTTTTTGCGTAACAGCAGGACCATCCTTCTTGATTTCGTAATGAGAATTGACGTTCCTATCGTATAAGTTGAATGATTTTCAACTCCTCTAATTTTCCAATTAATGAGACATTTCGAAAGTCATATTAATTATTTTTCGGAAATGTTTATTGATTTTCACTGCGAATATGCAAATCAAACAAACAAACTAAAAAAAGGAGCGTTGTAATTCGAGTTGAAAAGTTTTTTCTTTTTTTTTTTTTCTGGAGACTATTAAAGTGTGTGCTTTAGGTAAGAAAACTATTGTCGATTGAGGCTTGATCCTGTTTCAGACGGCTCAAAAAATCGATTTTTTTTTAGGGTTTTTTTTTTTTTTTTTTTTTGATAAAAAAAAGCAAGTCTAGTGAAATTTTAGATTATTTTATTACATGCCTGAACATAGGAAGAAATTTTTTTTAGAACAAAATATTCACATGAAACCGATTTTATTGCACATTTGTGCAACTACTGTTTTCAATCGGCGGGACAAATGAAGCTCGTAATTTTTATCTAAGAAAGAAAAAAAAAACATTTCATTTCTCATACCTTTTTCTTCTATATGAACTAAATATGTCTAAGCAATTATTAATTCTAAGCATATATTCTGGTTTGAAAAAGAAAAACAAATGCTTTTTGTAATTAAAAAAATCATTTTAACTTGATAAAAAAATTGAAAAGGTTTATTTTTGAGAATGCTTTTTGTTCAAATAGAAAAGAAAGCAATACTACAGCTAACAAGCTTTGGTTTATTTTGATTGGTCATTTGGTTTTTTACAATCCCTCCGGTCAATTCGACATCATTATAAAACAAAAACTGGAGAAAACGGGCTTTAAAGTTTTCGGTACAAAAAAAAAAAATGAAGTACGCCTACAAATTCAAAATATTGTTTGGAACGATCGTTAAACTTTTTAGATACTCAGTTCGGAGTTATTCGACATTCAGGGCTTTAATTCGACCGAGGGAAGGGAGAGCGCCCCAACTGTCAGAGCTTTCATATAACTGCTCGATACCCCACTAAGCTCAGTTCTGTATCACTGGGAATATTTCTGATTAGCTATGAGTGTGCATATGACTATGCGTACATTTTAGTTATATAATGAATATACTATTTAAGCAATTAAAAAATCGAATTTTGAGCCTTTTAAAGCAAGAAGTGTTTTGACTTTTTTTTTTCCAATAAGAGTTTACTGAAAGGAATACTGCCAACAAATTCTCATAAGTAAGATTAAAGTGAAGTTACGGAGAAAAGCTTTTGTCAGGTTAGGTATTCTTTTCAAAGCGAAATGACAAGATTTAGTGCGACCGCTCTCAGTACGTAATTTTTTGTATGGTTTTTAAATGATTTCATGGTGCAAAATGACGAGTAGTGAGAGCGAAGTTCACTTCTAAAAAGAGCAGTATCAAAAAAGCTGTTAAAAGTTAAATGTTTTAATAGGGTACGTATGTTTCTAAAGAGAAAATAAACGCTCTTCTAAGTTAAGATATTTTTAAGACGTTTCTAGGAGTAAAACTCTTAGTTTAAGAATCTACCGCAAATACGATATTTAATTCCTGAAAGTAAGTTATTCGAAGAGATTTCGAGTCAAAAGTTGAACTCTTGTTCGAGTTAAGAATTTAGCTTCGTACAATATTTAATTCAAAAGCTGGGATAAAGCAATAAAGCTCGACAGTGGAAACAGAAAAGAAAAATGTTTTAAAAAATATATTTTTCAAAAGAAAGCGATAATATGATCTAGTATTGTGTCAACAAAGGGCTAATATTTTTTTAAGAACTACGGGATAATTTAAGCCCCCTAAAAGCATGAAACACATGCTGCACTTGTGAATGATTTTCAATAAAGTACACTGAATTGTTTCAGTACAAAAAACTAAGGGAAATGTGGTACAAATCAAAGAGTATGCCTTAAAAATGTTGAAGAATAATGTACTTTATATAATATCTATCCATGCACTCTCAAATGTTATAATCAACACATAGTCATCGTCAGAAGATATCTCTCATTAATTTAGTTTATAGAAAAAACTATTTTTAGGAAACGAAAAATTTAAGAAAACAAAATAAAGTTTTCTTTTAATTATTAGACAATAAAAAAAACGGTCTATAGCCAAATTTAAGAAATACTAATTGCAACAAATTTCATCAAATTAGAGCTGAATGGTTTTTTAACCGTCCCTTTTTGCTCATCCTTCCAGTGTGTAAAGTTTTATGGGAACTTGATGTATACAAAATTCTAAATCGTTATTCATTGCTATCTTATTGAAATGCTATGTTTTTCTGTGTAAAGTGTTTTCAAAATAAAAATTGATGTTTCTTTTTCAAATGATTGTTGAAATAGTTGTTCAAATTCATTTTTAGGAGTTTTTATATATGGGCGATTCTCTGTAAACTGGTAAATGGCTGTCCGGACTGAATATTTTAAAACTAATAAAGTGTAATAAAGTAATTATCGCTCTTAATACAAGTAATGCATTAATACTTTGTGGCCCAATTGTATTTGGAGTGATAACACTTTAATTTTTTTTTTCTAGAAATTATCTAAGCGCTAAAAACACAGTCCACTGGCTGTCTCAATCCCATAGTCTAACTGTTAAAGATAGTATTTCAGGAAACCTATTAAAACTACATAAATTTGGCAATTAATGTTTAAAAATAGAATAATGAAGCTATATTTTTCTTATGAAATAAGGTATAATTATGCATTTCTAAAACTTAAAATTGTCATGTAAATTCTGTCCGGAGTTTTTTCAAACAGTCCCCTGCAACAAATTCAAGGCTGTAATACGAAAAATCTATAACTTTTGCAAATTCTTTTTGGCATGAAATTTAAAGTAATCAGTGTGAATTTTCCGAAATCGCCAAGAACGGTGTTGAAACGCTACTTTGCTTAGTTTGAGAGCCACATTTGTGATGAAAGTATGCATCAGGGTCGTTGCGAAAACAGTCCTCTGGGAAGTGATTTTATTGATGACTTAACTTACTTATTGAATTAACTTACTTATGAAGCATATTAGTTATTATGTTCACGATTTGTGCCTCAATTTATAGGTAGTCTCGTAATTAATTATGTTCCTTTAGTTTTGCTGATATTACGCAACAAAGAGCAAAAACACAGTCACCTGGCACAGTCCCCTGCCTAGTTATACCAGGCGGGGGACTTACCCCCTATCATGATTTATCAGAAAAAAACAAACTTCAATTGGCCCTCTTCAAAACCAAAGTAATAGATTCATTTTCTGAGCAATAGTATTATAATTATACGAATATTTCAAAAAACCGTGCCCGGACAGATTTCGTGTGAAAAATGACGAGTTTACAGAGAATCGCCCATATCAAAAAGACATTAGTAATGAAAAAACAACAGGAACGTAAAAACTGAAAACGTCTGTGATGGGAATAGTTATGTATCGGTATCAAATGTTTGTAAAAAAATGTTTTAAAACAGAACTATATTTAAAACCTTCACCGGGCCCTTGAAGTTTAACCAAATATATAAACAATAACATTTAAATTTAGTTTTTTAATGTAGGATTTTTTTAAAGCACCGATAGAGAAAATAGTGGCTCAATAGAACTTATTTTTATGTCGTATAATATTTAAGTCCTTTACCAGGCCCTTGAAGTTTCACCAACTGTATGAAAAATTGCATTTTGATTTTTTTTAAATGAATGTAATTTTTAGACGCACATAGTTGCACATTAAGACCATTTGTTCGTAAAAAAATATTCTGCTATCGTTTGATATTTAAGCCCTCCTCTAAACTGGAGAAATTCATATTAAGGTAAACCGACCACAGTGCAAAAAGTGATCTGTTGTTTTTACAGGATAATACTGGCAGCCGAGGTTCCAATTTAAAACTGTAAAATGCACAGTAATAAACTCTAAAACGAGCAATCTCAGTTTCTTACTGTGAGATTGCTCGCAGTTAACAATTTTACAGTTTCTTACTGTAATGTTAGCAATTTTACAGTTTCTTACTGTAAAGTTGGAAATTTTAGTTTCTTACTGTAAAGTTGGCAATTTTGCAATTTATTACAATAAAATTTCGCTGTACTATATTGTAAAAAGAATAGTATAATACTGGCAGCAGAGGTTCCAGTTTAAAACTGTGAAACCCACAGTAATAAACTGTAAAATTAGCAATTTTACGATTTATTACTGTAAAATTAGCAATTTTTCGATTTAGTACTGTAAAAATTGCAATTTTACAGTTTATTACTGTAAAATTAGCAATTGTTACAGTTTATTACTATAAAATTAGCTGTATTGTACTGTAAAAACAACATTCATTTTTTACAGTGCAGTGAATAAGCACTTAAGCAAATTTTCAATGTTAAAAATTCCTCCGCCATATGGCTGTATAAAACCACTTTAGATGATATACATACTTATTTTTAAAAAAATATGGGAGAGCTTTTATAGTTCTGCATCAGTTTTTATGGGGGGTTCAAGTGAAAGAAAGTGCCCATACCCAGTGAATAAATACCCCTACCAGTGAACGAATACATCCTTATTAAGTCATTTTCTTTTGCTGTAAATAAGTAGAATGAAGTTACTTTTGGGAACTGACATAAGAAAAATGTTTTAAAACTTTTTTTCCCAAACAAATAAAAATGCGCAGTGCTCATTTACTGGTCAGTTCACCCTTTTGATATTTATTCGAATTCCTGCGGCTCAGTGTAGAGTCTATAATCATACGATATCAGAATATTATTTTCTTGAACAAAGATCAACTATTTAGGCTGTACTTAAAAAAATCATACAGTAATTTTAAAAAGTAAACTGAAATGCGGTTCTTAATGTTTTTGGCAGAACTTAAAAATCAGGAAAAAATTTTAATATCCTACAATAACCACATCTATTATTTTAATGGGCTTTGTGTTACTGTGCTACTATTTTCGCTATTGGCGATTGAAAAAATTATACACAAATTATTTAAAAATTTAAATAAAATACCATATTTGTCATATTCGGCAAAACTTAGAGGGATTTACGAGGGACTTTAATACATTTTGACTATAAATCTATTTTTTAGAAACATTTAATACCAACACACAACTTTACGACAATACCACAGGCGTTTCTATCTAAATTAATAAATAAATAAAAGTTAAAATTGACCCGTTCTACTGAACAACCTATTTGTTTGAAATTCTTGAAAAGCTTTAGTACCCTGAGACGCTCTTTGGCTTCTTTTATGACTCAATCAATGCCAGTAACTGAGTTGATAATGAAATACCGACTAAACAAGTTGAGTATGTCTTCAAGCTTGCAACTAAGAATGTTTCTCGAAATAGAGAGAAATTTGCGTTCATGAAATTTGCGTTCTTCATTTAGGCAGTTAAAAGCATCAACGCAACAAAACAACCATAATTCACTCATTACGTTCATGGATGGAGTATCTTGAGCACAAATATTTACCACTTGTTTCTAACGAATCTAACATTGAAAAAAAAAATAAATAAATAAATAAATTAAAAGAAAAAACTTCAAAACTTTTGTAAGATTGAAAAGCTAACAAAAGTTAAAGGTCTTTTGAATAAAACCTGAAATAAAGACAGAAAAAACATTTAAATACTAAAAAAGAGAGAAAGAAAAAAAATTAAACGTAATAAATCACACATAACAAAAATGTGCTTTCACCACAGAGTGAGACCTCAGTTCGTTCCGAATTTAGCTTACCATAATCTTACCCATCACATTAGTGTATCTGTTTTATCTTTTATTTACCCAATCGATGTGAAAATAATTTTAAACACTTATGTTTATGGCCAGTGGAAGGTTATTGAAGCAATCAATTCCTGTGTTATATTTTTCTGAGCACTTCATTGGTGAAATATTTCCTTCATTCAATTTATTCTTACAAGTAATAAGTACTTTAAACTGCATAAAACACATAATAAGTACATACAAATGTATACATTATTAAATAACATTTAATGCTGCAAAGCATCTGCTCTGAAAGTTTCAACGGTTGGAAAAGGGAGCTGATACAAATATTCTAAATAGAAGCTTTTATTCCTCATTCTCCTCCTTACAGTAGATTTCCCTCAGCAAAATTCCCATTCCATGCTGAAAAGTGTATCATTAGAAATAACTGAAGGGGCAATTAAATTAATAGCTCTTTCGGAATACTTTAGTGGCAGTTGAAAATTAGCATTTAGAACAGAATTGAATCTGAGAAGCTATCACAGTAGATATCTTCCACACCAGTTAGAAAGCCATTTATAGCACAAACAGAGAGAATTTAACTTGAATAGTCCAACAGATCTGCCCTTCTTTCGCAACTGTTAGGATACTCTAATTAGTGCATTAACACATGATGCAGGGAAAATTCAATGTGAATTAAGGAAATTTTACGATGCGATTGAAACAAACGGCGTTTCATAATAGGCTGAATAAAATGGTAGTTTTCATTTTCAAATTAAAAATTCAATCGCACATTTCAAAACTAAAGGACTTTAAATGCAAATAAATTAATAGTATTTATAATATGTAAATCTAGGAATGCCATCGCATGCGGGATGAATACGCCCCCTGTATTTACTGTAATTGTAGATGTAGTGCAGTCAAATACTCAGGGGCACTAAAAGTAAAGACTCACACTGTAAAGAATGAATGTTCTTTTTACAGTAGCATGCAGTTATTTTATAGTAACAAACTATAAAAATTGCTAATTGTACAGTATTAAACTAAAATTTCTTATTTTACAGTAACAAACTATAACATTGTTAGTTTTCAATAATAAACTAAAATTGCTAATCTTACAGTTTATTATCGTGCATTTTGCAGCTCTAAATAGGAACCTCTGCTGGTAGTATTATAACTGCTGTTTTGACAGCATAATACAGCTAATATTTGCGGCAATAATCTGTAAAATCACTAAATTTACAGTAAGAAACTGTAAAGTTGCTAGCTTTACAGTTTATTACTGTGTATTTTACAGTTTTAAATTATGACCTCAGCTGCCAGTGTTATACTGTAAAAACAACAGCTCATTTTTTGCAGTGCAGAGTTCTGTGTGTATGAGTACGCCATTCCTATTTACGAGGTTTAATATGTGGTACATGCTGCACTACATTCCGGTTTACATGCCGCAATTTCTCTGATATTTGAAGAGCCAAGTACTTAAATTACGATTTTAACCAACTATTATTCAGACAAGACGTTTACTTTGGAGCATGATAAAACTTCTGGTATAAGGTCTTTTTAACATACATTTTAGGCCTGAATTTAAAATCAAAATTAACACATTATTTAATCTAAGGGGTATGGGTTTTGAAGTAGGTCATATTAACAACTATTGAATCTGAAAAATCTATGAACAAATAAATTGACAAAAAGTTTCTCGGTCATTGTCAAAAGTCCCAATCCTGCTCATATACTGCTGACATTTTTTAAAAATTGATAAAAATCAGTGCCTTAAACAGGCTCTTAAAATCAAGATTTATACATTAAGAAAGTTTAAGGAACCTCTGAAGCCTTTTTCGTAACTTTAACTAATACTTAACGCAATTCTTACCGTACTTGCATATCGTAATTCCTAATGCAGATCCTTCTCAAAATCTCCCAATGTGAAAATGATTTAACTAGGGAGACATTTCCTTTACCCTGCTTTATAAGAGAATCGCATTACCGTTATCATTACATAAAACTTTGAGACAGAATAAACTCTTGTTCTTCTTCTTATATCACAAACAATTCAACAAATATATAAAGAGTACTTTTCCTGTTAACAAAGGAAGACCGATCAAAACATATCCACCCTGTTGATTTTCCCTAATCAGAGGAGAAGTAGACTGATTTTATGTCTTCGCAGATAAATAACATTGTACAATTTCTAATAATCATTATTTATACTTTTTCTATATTCCAATTCAATCTATAATCCCACTCTCCAGTTGAAGTAGAGCCCTTTTTATTCTTCTTAGTCTAACTAATACTTATTGTTTTGTTTTCGTTTATTCTGCCAGTGATATACTCTGCAGAGTAGTGAAATATTTTCCTTCAAATAAAAAAATGCACTATGGTACGATGATAGACTATTGGTTGAGTTTATGACTAGATTTAAACTAGCGTTTCTTGTTTTTCAGAAATTGCTACAGTTTATACTGTTAACTGTATTGTTTTTAGTTCTACCTTTTTTTTCCCCTTAAATCTACAAGATTTCTAGTTTTGTTTTTAACGTTACCTAGAATATATGCGCTTTAGCTAATAGTTATACCGAATAAGCTTCCCTAAGATCATATAGCCTTCATGTGGTCAACGTTTAGAGTCACAAAAAATACTTTTAAATTGAATTAATACTTAGCTTATTTAGCTTTAAGGTGCATATTCCTCAGTTGTTTCACGTCATTAAGTAATTATTTCAATCAGCTATAGTTGACACATGTTTTAGTCATACTCATATATAAATATATATATATATATATATATATATATATATATATATATATATATATATATATATATATATATATATATATATATATATATATATATATATATATATATATATATATATATATATATATATATATTTGGTCTTACCCCGCAGTTTTGTTACACTATTCATAAATGTGATGTATGTAAAATTTTAGCTCAATCGAATAATATTTTGAGGTCGCTCAACGCGATTGAATTCTGTTGAGAATTAGCAATTTCGAGTGTTGGAGTATACAACTTCATTACCCTAAATAATATTGTTTTTCATATAAAATGGAATAATTTAAAATGTTAGTTTGTTCTACTAAGTAATTAGTCAATAAAATAATATCTCAAAGTGAGTTGCCCCCCCCCCCCCGCTCCTAAGCTGCATCATCTCTTATCTGATTTTGGGTAGAAAAGGCAGCTACAAGCTCGGGCTGTGGTTTCTGTTATTCTTTTTGGTTGTTTGAGGTGTATGAGTTTATTCGGCTAAAACACCTAGCACCCACTCTAGACAGGGGCCAGTATAAGTGACAGAAAAGGCACTTTGATAGTAACTGCTACAGAACAAAGTATAGGTCAAAATAGGGAGGATTTGACAACGTCCATAAAAAGGTAAAGGCAAACTATTCGCTCCGAATCTGCCATTCATTTACAAAAATCGTTTAAATCTATGACTTCCTTTGATAGTTCACTGAAACGAAACACTTATGCAAATATATGGAAAAATGAAGGAGGATTGGCGGATTTCATACCAGTTTTAGTTTTTTTTTTAAAACCAGAACCACAAGCATTGATGAAACTTCTGAGTACTCCTACGTTAGAGTCAGGCATAGGAATTGCTACGGCAAATACTGCTGTAAGATGACCTGTTAGATAAATAGTAACTAACTGAGCTCGTACGTGGTATGTGTTTCGATGCGACAGGTAGAGCCGGTACTAAAGTTGGAGCAAGTTGAACTTGGGGAAAAAAAAAAGTCAGGGAAGCAACTTATATATTGTGCTTTCCGCCATTTATTTTAGTCTTGGTCTCTCGGTATTTTAACCGAAAAACCTAGAAATAGGTAGATATTGGGGTATTTGATTGTATGAAGTGTCAAATGCGGTTTTCACACAATTGTGTGGAATCATCCACTGCTATTGGATCTACGATACCGTTTTTTAAGCGGTTTCAGCAGTCATAGTCAAGGATACAACATTCTGATTTTCAACCTGGAGATCTAAACGATGAGGTTGGAGAGTTGGTAGCCAATTCAGAACGCCTTGCAACTAGTAATGGAAGCTGCAAAAACTCAACTTCTGATAACCCATGCAAAAGAAGTGTACAGGAGGATACTGGATCTTAGTGTGATTTTCTTGAGAGAAGCACCTTCTTGTGGTGTATGTTTTCATGTCCCAGGAGCGATTCCTCATGTTATATGGGGGTCAAAGATTCTTTATGGCTTCAAGTTGTGGATATTTCGCAACCAGTTCCAACTTTCAGCCGGACAAAGAAAAGGTGTTCGTGACATATGAATGTGAATTCTATCACATTCTGATCGTTAAACGAAATAATGTCTAAGAGCTAGGTTCGTAGCAACCCTTTTTGTCCAAGAACTGAGAAATGATTTGGAACATTTTCAGCGTCCTGATTCATATAAAGAAGAAACTCAAAAAATATCAGCTGTTTGATCCTGAGCATTGAAAACTTCAACATAGCTACCAAGGATATTTTATACTACCAAAGAAACTGAGGATTGTAAACGACAATACGGAGTATGACTTTATTAAAGCATTTGTTAAGACTATCCCTAAAGATGAAAATCAAAGACAGTGTCTGCTTCAAGTGGTACAGGAACACAGAAAAAAGTTTCAAAGTTGCAAAAAAGTAACTTTTAAAAGTATTGAAAGAATTAATGAGCGAATTACTATGTATTGAATGTATTTGATTAGTTTTCATATTCTTCTGTATTTCATTGGTTTTTCAAATATATCATTTTGTAATTGCACATTTTTTTTCTTCAGAGATATAAAAAAGCAATAAAGTAACTTTATTATTATTATTTACATTCGCATTTGTGCCACTGTCACGAAATTTGAAGTACGCCTAAATATAAATACAGTTTAGTACAATTTTGGGCAAATAATTCAGTGTATATAGAGGTACTAAAGGAGGAGGTAAGACGAACAAAAATACAAAGGCTACTTTTTCCATAGCATTTACGTTCACAATTTCGTCAATATCACGAAATTTGAAGGTGTTTGAGCGACCTTTAAATATTAATATATTTTTCAAAATTTTGCACAAATAATCAGTGTATATAGTGGCACAAAAAGAGAGGGTAAGACGCACAAAAATACAAAGTATATTTTTTTCCATACATTTCTGAATCACCCTAATATATATATATATATATATATATATATATATATATATATATATATATATATATATATATATATATATATATATATATATATATATATATATATATATATATATATATATATATATATATATATATATATATATATATATATATATATACGCAGTCCAGTCACATTAATGTGACCACCACGTACTTTCAAACGTACGTCAAATTACCAATCACAAAAAGCACTTGGTAGCACAATGCAGTTGAGGGTGTACAAAAGGTGTGTGAAGGCTTTGGAAACCATTTCTATCATTGGCGTAATGCAAAATCGGGGCGATTTATCCGACGTCCAAAAGGGCATAATCATTGGCTTTCGGGCCAAGGGTGGAAGCATTTCCAAAAAGGCTGAGTTTTTGAGCTGTTCGCTTGCCATCGTGGTAAAAGTGTTCCGTGCATGGCAAAATGGGACTGTCAAAAATTAGAGACGTGGAAAATGTGGTGCACCAGGAGCCATAAATGACAGAGGCGAACGACGGCTGCGGAGATGCGTTCGGGTTAATTGACGGGCTACCGTTGAGCAACGGACCCCCGAGATAAACCAAGGGGCTAACAACATCATCTACCAAACTACTATTTAGTGGACGTTGCTGCGTCTAGGCTCCCGAAGCACAAGACTGGTTCATGCAGCTATGTTGACTACTGTCCATCGACGACGAACCCTGGAATTTGCACGCCAGTACCGTAGCTGGACGTTTATTGAGTGACAACAGGTAGCAGTTACTGATAAATCACGTTTTATGCTCCATCGGGCAAATAAACGTTGCCGTATAAGGCTTGAAACCTCTGAAACCAAACACCCTCAACCATTGCCGGAACGGTCCAAGCTGGAGACGGGAGCATTATGGGCTGGGGAATGTTTTCCTGGCATTCTCTGGGCTCATTCATCGTTGTGGAAGGCATGATGAATTTCTACAAGTACGCATCTGTCTTTGCGGACCATGTCCACCCCTATATGTGCAATGTGTTTCCTCAGGATGATGGCATCTACCAGCAGGACAATGCCAAGTGCCATACAGCTGCCAGTGTACGTGCGTGGTTCGAAGAGCACCAGAATGAGTTTACCCTTATGGCCAGTAAACTCTCCTGATTCAAACAGAATCGAGACTATGATGGACCATCTCAATCGGGTTATTCGGTCAATGGATCCTCATCCGCGTAATCTAGCCCAGCTGGCCACAGCATTGGAGTCGGCAGGGCTCAAACTACCAGTTAACACCTTCAGGGCCCTAAATAAATATCTTCCTGCTCGTCTCGCAGAAGTCCGCTCTGCGAAATGTGGTTTTTCAGGCTTTTGACAGGTGGTCGCATTAATGTGACTGGACTGTGTATATATATATATATATATATATATATATATATATATATATATATATATATATATATATATATATATATATATATATATATATATATATATATATATATATATATATATATATATATATATATATATATATATATATATATATATATATATATATATATATATATATACACAGAATACAGAAATACATATAATTAAAAAAGGGGGGAAGTTAAAATCCCAAAAGACATAAAAATACATGCAACTACATGAACATCAAAACCTGTACTGAACTGTCAGCGCAAAGCCGCTAGAAACAAAACAGCACATTAATATTGAAACAGGCAAATAAAATGAAAAGATGAAAACCAAAATACAAAAGCGAACCAAAGTGCAGCATTTCATCAGGGGGAAGACCACACTTTGGTTCGAAAAGGCTCTTTCTATATAACATGTGGGAGGGTCCCAAAAACATGTTATCTCCCCCGAGAGCCTTGAAAGAAACCAAGAAAACACAGAAAACTCACCTTCAAACGGAAGGAACAAGGAATGTAAAAAGCCACCTGAACAAATCCCGAAGACAAAAACATCTGAGTGATACTGAAAACCAAGTATGCAGCAGGTAGGAAATAAAAGTTACGGTTACAGTATATTGACCGGACACAGCCCAGCTTTTTTTAGATAATTAGAATAAAAAGATGACGGAACATTATTGTATTGAAGTGCAGATTTCAAAAGAGTAATGTTTTTTTTGAATGTAGTTATTTTTGTTACAAATATTTTTAATCCTGCAGATTTCATTAATCAGGGTAATGCGAAAAAATTTGATAGAGATGTTTGATTCCCAAGTAATCAGTCTATTAACGTGAAAATTAAAAGAATGTCTTTTATCATAAGGTCAATATTCAAATCATTTTCTGTAATAGAGATGTGCAAATCTAGAAAATCTGTTTGTTTAATATTATCATTAGTGTGAACGAGATCAAGATCTGTAGGATATATATTTTTAGAACCGTTATAAAAGGAATGATAGTTGAAAATAATTACGTCGTCAATATACCTGAATGTCTTAGGGATTGTATAAGTGTAGTTTCTTTCAAAGTAGTGAAGGTATAGATTAGCTAAAACGGAAGAAAAATTGGAACCTTGTGGGATACCCTTAATTTGTAAAAAACAATGCTCGCCGTTAAATATGTAGTTATTGAAAATGCAAAAATTTATTAAATTAAGCCAAAGAGTTTCATTAATGCCAAGTGAGATGCTGTAGTCG
>JAXGGA010017222.1:0-24834 GCA_038373865.1 Uloborus plumipes | reverse complement strand
GAATAATTATTAATTTTATTACAGTTCAAATTTTTATCTTCAACTTCTTGCAGGAATTTTGAAGTACTTGGTATCATTCCTGTTTATGAATGTTGTCCCCTTTTTCTTAAAACAGGGTTCCCACGGTCCTTAAAAGTCCTTAGAAACTCCTTATTTTTCATTTTGAAAAATAAGGGCCCTTAAAAGTACTTATTTTTGATTCAAGGTCCTTAAAATTATTTTTAAGTCCTTATTTTTCACTACTGCTAGTAATTTAATGATTTGAAATTGCAAGCAAGAATGAAAAAAAATATTCTTTCAACTTTTCTTTTTTACTGCTTTGGGATCCTGTGTTGATACCTAAACATTCTCAGTGTGAGCAAAGAAAATAAGCGTATATGTGTTAGGGAAGGGAGAGGGGGTAGTTGTCTAGAAAATTTCCACTCACCATTTGGAGTTTGCAAAAAATATATGTAAACATGAACTAATAGATGCTTTAATAAGAAAAAAAAACCTTTTAGCTCAACAAATTCCTTGTCCTCTTGTATTTTTTCGTCTGTAATCCATATCGCAATGATTTATTTTAAAACGGTGGTGCTCAACCTAAGTCCAGTGGTGCAAGTGCTGCGCCAAATAAAGAATCTTGCGCCATCCTGCTCCCAAACGCACTTTTTGATCGAAATTGCGCATGACCGCGCCAGAACGGCCGTTTTTCTAGCGAATATCGCGAAAAAGTGGCATAACTTCTGCTTTTGTTAACTGTTCGTTATGACGGTTGCTATGGCGAAATTCTGAACACGTGCGTCGCGAAAAATATTCTCCTTATCTGAAATTTCAATCCTTTTGCATCTTTCAAAAATTTTGATATTTTTCACAATCCAAAATTATTTTGACATATGCTACCTCAGCTTAACTTATTTTCTGTTTTATTTTGAGAAAAAAGTAACTTATTTTTAGAAGCATGTCAACATCTAGCATTTACGTCGCGGACGAAGCTTTCTATGTTGAAGATTTCAATCCAAATGCATCTTGCAAGCATTTTAATATTTTTGACAATTAACCGTTATTTTGACAATAGATACCTTCCAGTAGCTTATTTTAGCTTATATTTTGACAACAAATATTTTTTTTCTATTGATATACAAATTTAGTTTTGCAAGCTTGATTTTAATAAGCATTGGGTTATCCATTGCTTCATTTTTTGGAAAGCAATTAAAACAATCAAGCACATAATCTTTAATTATGGCTTTGTTCTGAAAGGCAGTATTTGAAAAGTTGAATTTGTAAAATAATAATTTTAAAAGCTTAAAATAGAATTTTCCATGCTACTAGCAGCAGTGCTCCCATTAGGTCATTAAAGGAAAGATAAAATTTTGATGCGTTGTACAAAATTCAGAGGTACTTTATGGCAGCACATAATTATCTCATTCTACTGTTTAGAAGTTCTAACGTCTTTAAGTTTTGTAACCAGCACAGATTTAAGGCATTAAAAGCACAGAGACAAACAAAGATTAAATGTGAAGCACTATATGATAGTTACACAAGAAGCTTAATACAATCAAGAGTCATCAGATTCTTTATTAAATTTAGCAAACCAACGACTCAAGTCAGCTGTTAAGAAAAATGTCTTGTCTGAAATCGAGTTGAAAAATGGATATTAGAAGATGCAGAGAAGTTATGAGAAAGAACAGTAGAACAAAAAGAAACTAAGTTAAACTTTTAAATTAAGGTTTTTCAATTTTTAGCCCACAAAATCTAATTTTGCACGATAAAACATAAAAAAACTTTAGTTTACTTTTCAAACACAAAGGTAGTTCCTCAATTTTAATTTAAAGCACATTGTTGACAAAAGAAAATCCAAATGTTATTGATAATTATGCAACTAAAAAACCAAAAAATGTCTAAATTTTTCATATTGTCGTGGAAGCTTTAAACCAAACGTTTGCATTTCATTCATGTATTTAACCACCACGAATGCACACCTAGGTTATTCATGGATAGGATTTTTTCTAAAAAATGAAAAAGGATTGGTAGTATAAATGTAATTCTAAAAAAGTGGATGAGTTTATCGTTTCAATTTGACTTTAAATGAATGTTCCAATTCATATATCCTTGTCTCTGAAATTTGAGTTAAGTACGGTGAAACATTTTGCTGTTCACCTATTGAAACCACATCTAGTATTTTTAAACTATAACTAAAATTTAATAATAGATAATCAGTGCTTAGTTAAAATGCAAATATACTTCTGTACCTTAATGCAAAAACAACCAATGTCAAAATTCGTCGAATTGAGATATTCAGGTTCGAAAATTTGAGTCTCCATAGGAATGTGTTAGATTTGGTGTCTTAGTTTCGCTCGACTGCTAAGGCGGTTTGTTTTAAAACATTGGTTGTTGTTGCATATGACAGAGGATACCTTTCTGTCCCCATTATGATAAAAAACTAAAAACATCAAATTTTTGACATTGGTTGCCCTTGCATTAAGGTACAGATTTAAATTACTATAAATGTATGTGTCACATAGTATCTTATTGGAGCCTGCTCCTAAACACAATTCTGCCGTTCCCAAATGGCATTTTCCCTGCTCCCGAAGATGCTCCCAAACCAAATTTGGTCACTTGCATCCCTGTAAGTCTAAAGAAGCATAGTCATTTGTAGGTTTGACAAATCCTTTTCAACTAGTTCCTTCAGAACAAAATGTTTTTGGAAGCAAATACTGACATGTAAATACTGAATTTTTTGAAGAATTATTTGTCTGGCGAAAAAAAATTAAAAAATTGCAGGAGCTTAAGTCTTTAGTATTTTGATCTCTAATCATATTGAAAGTGTTTCTAGATATCTCGTAAAACATGGAAAAAGAAAGAAAATTACTTACTAAAACCTGTTTTTTTACTACTTAATTCTTATTTTAAGTAATAAATTTTTTGCAACTATTTCTTAGAAACCAGTTTCTCAATATTAGAATAATGACAAAAGCAGCTGCATGGGTCAGCTTTGCAAGCTGTAGGCACCACTTTAAAACCATGTTTTTCAACCCATGCTGCAGGCATACATTTTGCCTCATTTGAACGCATTATTCATCATGTTAATCAATGCAATCAAATAAAAATATTTTGTAATCTGACATATTTGCTACTTAATTGTTTCCACTTGAAAATTTTAATCCATTTGCATCTGCATTGATTCAAGTAAAAATTATGGTTGACTTTCACTAATGGTTATCATAATTGAATTTTCCAGCTCATATTTGCAAAGCATTTCTCAGATAAATGAAATTTTCTCTTCACAAAGCACTAATTTAGACAATTCTTGATCCCACTGCAAACATTGCATCCAGTGAGTCATGGAAAATCATGGATTTCAAATTCCAATGGTATCAGATACCTTGCATTTTGTACAAGTTTGGTTTGAAGTGTTGCATAAATCTCTTACATTTATCCAAATTGTCTACATGCAATTCTTTTTAATAAAAGTGAAGAATTTTTCCGCTTAGACTATTTTGGAAATTCTGACATATCTGTCCTGAATTTTAGCCCTGTGTATGTAGTTAGGTTATAGTAAAAGTGATTGATTCACTTTTACAAAATTAAGTTTTTATCATAATTTTACCAAAATCTGAACTATACTGAAGTAAATAGAAGTAGCATCAAATTAGAATTCCTTGCCTTTTATTGAAATCCGTTTTAGCATTTTTGTTTCATTGAGAAAGATAGTAAATTGACCCTTTTTTCCCTCATTTTAACTTGATGTATTTGTATACAACATATTTTATACTTTTTTCTGCAAAACGCAGCCTCAAATATTCTAGTGCATCTTGTACTCAAAGCTAGTACTTTTCTGTCCAGTGTTTGATGTAAAATTGCTGCTAGCCTTGAAATTGTCACGAAGAAAGAGTTCAGATCACAATTTTTTTATTTTGAAAATTTTTCTTAGTCTTGGGTTTGAAATGTAATGATAAATGCTTAAAAACATTTTTTTGGGAAAAAAAAAATGCTTGAAAATAAAGGTGTGTTTGTACAACCTGTAAAATTCATGCATATTTGTTGACTAATTAATACTTTCAAGGTCCTTAATTTTTTTGAAAAAGGTTCTTAGAAAGTCCTTATTTTTTGTTTTGAAAAAGAAGTGGGAACCCTGTAAAACTTAGTTATAAGTTATGAGAACAGCTGTGAACAATAAAGGACTGTGTAACTTATTTCAGGATTCCATGAACTTCTTTATTTCAAAATGTTAAATGAATCACTTTTTTTTTTACCACCGATTACGTTAATCACTTTTTTAAAAAATGTTAAATGCGTCGTATTTCTAAATAGAAGTGCAAATGATAATGTGTTTGAAAAAATTAATTTAGATGAAACTTCATGTAAGCATTAAGCTTTTCAAATTCATCTATTTTTATTGAATTTTGACATACTTACAATGCATAATTTAAAACTATATATAGTTCCATGAAAATTGTTAGTACAATAATGTAAATGTTTAGTACAATAAGTAAATGTATAAGTAAATGTTTAGTACAATATGTAAATAGAGATTGAAATTCAAATGGTTCTTAAAAAACCGGTAAAAACCCAGGTTTTTCATCAAAACCCTGAATCCCCAAAGCAGAATACTGCTAAATTTGGAACGTACGTCGCAGAATAGATACTTGAACTGCAAAACAATTGTGTTCAAATGTGAGGAAAAAATTTCTGCAAACTAAAGATATAACTTTGCAGAAATTTAGCACAATTTCTGCAGATTTCTTCAAATTTTCTTTAAAATTACGTTTACTAAGCAGAAAATCAAAAGGTCGAATTTTTTGAGACATTTGCAAGAACTTTCGATTCAATTCTAACGGCACAAAATTGCAAATTTTTCTTAAAATTACATATTTAGTAAAAGATATTTGCAGAAAACATAGATTTCTGCAGAAAATTATCTTTGGCTATATTTGTTTTATGCCCTTAATCGCCCTCCTTAAAGACTGATCCGTAAATTATTGTATCTGATCCGTAAATGATATTAGGCATTTCTATGTGTACGGTGCTTGAAGTACTTGCAGAACAATTTTAGTCAAATGATTTTATGTTGCAGAATATAGCTGAAAACTGGGAAATTTGGTTAGTAGCCAGTGGCCAGTGGACTCGATTATATTAGTCTCCACTTTTTAAAGTTAGTCGCCACTTTTTAAAACTGCAACTAAGGAAGCACTGTTAATACGTTTTACGTTTTATATGTTTTTAAATGGGTTCCAGAAGCGTTCAATACATATTGATGTAAACCAACAAGCTGTATATTTATTTGTATGTTCCTTTATGCAGTCCCTTTAAAATCGTATAAACGGTGCTTCACTTTATGTTTCAAATTTTTATGAATAACGAAGAAAAAGTATAAGAATATCGCTCACGTAAGAAAGGTGATACAACTCAAAAGCACAAAATTTTACAGAAGAGACAGAAAAGAATTTAAACTTTAAGTACAGCCTTAAACAAGGAAAAGTTCAGTTTTAGAGCATTAGTAACTGATTTTGCAAGCCATAGGGACCCTTATGATTTTTTTTTTTTTGTAAACAACATCTCAAACTGTTATATATTTCTACATGAACCGCAAAATTTACCCATTTGCTCAGTCATATATAAGATCAAGTCAAAAGTAATTAACCAGTTTCATACTCTATTCATTATACTTAACTAACATTTTTTTTATATAGAACAAAAATGCATAGTTATACGTGTCTTCTCTATATATATTTGCTGATTTTCTGACTAAAAGAATATACTGTATTTTCGGGTAGATAAGACGCACCATCGTATACGCCGCACTTCCTAAAATACTGGAGAAAAAAAATGCGTTTCACCAGATATGCCGCATCAGCGAGAACCTGAGAACCTACACCTACGCTTTATACTGGTATTGACATCGTTCAAAAACAATGACAAAGAATTAGTAACATTGATTTGAAAAGTGTTTCAATATTATAAATAAATAAAACATTGCAACATTTTGGCGATAACTGCAACTTATAGTAACCCTGTTCTGCTACAGTTGGTTTCTACTGCAACCCTACTTCCCATCCTCAAGGCAAGGGTGGTGGGTGTTTTTTTTTAAATTTGTTTTTCGTTTTGATTTGTTTTCCTTTATTAGACACTTAGACACATTGGTTATGGTTGATGTTTTTTTTTTCTTGATTTATTCCACTTCCTTATCAGATCTAGGGAGAATAAAATAACATCTGAATAAGCAGAAATGCTATCACCCTTTTCAAAATAGATCTTTTCAAGGGTGTTGCAGTTCTGGTTTTCGATGTCAGACTCTAATTTGTTTCGTTTTTAAGCAATAACTAAACATAACGTGAACTTTAAAAAAAAAAAGACAAAAAAAAAAACTTTTACATCGTATAAGTTAAAATTCAGCTTTTAAACACCTTTAAGCGGCTGCTTATCTACGCGAAAATACTGTATTTTATAATGATGAGTTTTAGTTAACAACTGGAAACATTTAAAAATAGAGTAAAAAATAATGCTAAAAACAAGAAACCAGAGTTAAATTGTTTATTTAAACACCTTTTAACGAAAAACGATGCTGTTTTAAGTGACTCCTTTTTTTCAATATTGCGCTTTCCCCCACCTGATCGCTGAGCAGCCATTCCAAAGCAGGTGGCAGGTGCAGGGTTCAAAGTGCAAATGACGAATGGAGGTTCCTGTTGTGGGCCGAACAGGAGGGGGGAAATGTGGTTCGATTGGGAATGTTTAGAGTGACTGAGCAAGAGTGGACGACTGGACTGAGGGTGGCGACTGGACTGAGGGTGGCGATTGATGCCACATTTTTTAATCACCACTTTTGCAACTTTAATCGCCACGTGGCGAGTGTGGGGACCGCTAATTTTCAGCTATATTGCAGAACATCACAAAGTATTCTGCTTTGGGGCGCTGAATAGAAAACTCATTTTATCGAAAATCGCCCTGGGCTGGGTTTAAAAGAAAGAAAATAAGCACTATATGTGTTAAAAGTGAAAAAAAGTTTTTAAACAGTCTATTTGCATATTATCAGAAAAACTTGCATGTATGATATAATAACACCAATTATTTATGTAATATATGAAGGGTCAGGGGGAAAAACCACGATAGTCACATTTGATTCATTTTGAGAAAAACAAAATTTAAACTTTGCGAACTCATAAACTTCCCCAGTATACTTGTTCTAAAATGACAATAATACATGTACAACAGTGTTTTTTCACGAATATTGCATATACTAAACGAACTTACACTTATTTTTCTAACAGGAGGTAGCATCAGTTTAAATTCAACAAAAAGTGGACTACCGTGGTTTTTCCCCCTGACCCTTCATATATTACAGATCTTGTCAAAAAGACTGGAATCAATTTAAAATTTCTAGTTTTTGGTAGTGCTTATTCTTCCTGATAAAATATATAATTTAAAATTTTTTATACTTTTTGAGCAAATTCCAAATTCAGTATTGTTTTTTAATTTAAATAGTAAAGGCATCATAGATTTTATTTAAGATTTTTTTTTTTTTTTTTTTTGAGAATAAAAACGTTTGTTATTCTTATTTTTAGCAAACAATGCCTGCCATAAGTGAGAGCTTGCTGAACGAATACAATCAAAAACTAGAAAATGATGCATCTCTTCAAAAGGTAAAGAAAAGACTTTTACAATTTGATCTACATTTTTATTTTCCTAGTGCCCTTTTTAAAAATAAATACTGGTATGTTATGTAGCAGTGAGCAACCCCCCCCCCCTGGCAACCGTAACATGTTTTCATAGTTTTTTTATTGCTTATTATTTAAACTTAGATTGTCCTAAAGCTGTCATAAAATGTCATGTAAATTATGTCCCATCGCCCCCACCCTTTTCATTTTACAATTTGTCAGAAAACCTTGTCTTGAAAATTCAGAGTAAATGTCGAGTCAGATTTTGATTTATAAATTGACAAATGGCATTATAATAATGTCATTAAAATATGAAATTAACACAACTATATATATAAAATATTAAGGTGCATTTTAATCTGTAAGAAGCATACTTTCTAACTCAAGTTTTTGTTTACAGCATTGAACTTGTATTTTGCTTTGTCTACCTAAAAAACCTGGAAAAGTCATTGAAATGTTTTTCAGTTATTTGAGTAGAATCTTGTAAAAATAAGGGTTATAATGACTTCTATCAGTTTTAGTTACAAATGTTAAATTATTAGCAAAGCACACAAAATGTTTCTGGAATTATATCTGCCTTTCACAGTTTTGATTTCATGCGCTCATCGCCTTGTCTACTTTTGTTTACATAAAGATATTCAGTTTAATCTGGGAGCACAGCAGTGCAACCACCAAGTAGAGCAAAAACAAGCCAAGTCGATTTAAACAAATGTACGCCAATACTATCTTCAAAAAAGCTACTGAGGCCATTTTTGACACCCTGTATCTTTTTAATGGGTACAAAATACAGCAGATGCATCTTTTTTTCAGTTACGTTTCTAAACCAAGCTAGAAATGATATTTATTCTTTTTTCATTTTCTGATTAGGTCAATGTGCACTATTAAGTGGTTATGCTTTACATTATCTTTTGCACCTTATTTTTAGATGCTGGAGACTAGAAACGAACTGCCTGTTAATCAATTTAAAGAATCTATTTTGCAAGCCATTCAAGAAAATAGTACTGTCATAATACGGGGTGCAACTGGATGTGGTAAAACAACTCAAGTAAGGAGGCCATTTTTTTACCTTTGTATATCAATAATAATAACAAAGAAAAGCCTGAACCTATACTTTTATTCTGTTTTATGAAATTAGACATGAAAATTTATTATAATTTAAGTATATTGGTTCTATAAAATATTTTAAATTAACTTCCTTTTTACATATGCAGATTTTTTTATGTTTCCCGTATAGTTCTGCTGTAGAGTATTCTTTAATATGCTTATGTTTTCATAATACTGTATTTTTCTCTTAAGGTACCTCAATACATTCTTGATTATTATCTAGCTAGTGGGTGTGGAGCTGATTGTTGCATTGCGGTCACTCAAGTAAGTGCATTTTGAAAATTAAAAGCTTTATCAAAAGTGTTATTCCAATAGACTTTTAGCTACCAATAAAATTTAGTAAAGAGTCTAAAAAACTCATTTTATATCACGAAAGTAAGTTTGGAAATTGAGGGAAAAAAAAAATTTAGTCTTAAGTTGCAAAGCCAATGAATGATCTGCTTCTGTTCAATCAGAACTTTACTGTTGCAATGTTTAAAAAGCAAACTTGCAAAAATGTTGCCTTTTTTTTTTTTTTTTGCAGTTTAGGATTTTTTAAACATAGCTTATATACAGAGTGATCGAAAGTTACGCCACCCATCAGAAAATATTTTATTCGTTAAATGGGATTTATTTTCACTACACTTATTTCCGCTAGAAGGCAATACTTGATTTTTCAGAATGATGATACCGACACTTTTGGTATAGTTTAGTTTATGGTTGTGTTAAGATGATTTTTACCAAATGTAAAGGTTTTTTAAGACTGAATGTTGATTTTTGGTAGTTGCAATTTCTGGCACAAAATCTTATTCATGTATTTTATTCCTATGATCTGTATTTAACATAGCCTTTAAGATGAAAACAGTCTTCATCTGCAAAGAAGACGCAATCAAATCTGTTTCTATCAGTGATTGACTTTGGACATTGACAATAAATCAGGGTGTAAAGAAATCAATGATTTTTTTTAAAAAATCAAAAAAATCGGATTTTTTTTTATTTAAATCAAATTTTTTTTTTTTGATTTAAATCGGATTTTTTTTATTTAAAAAAAAATTAGAAACTTCAGTTATTAATTAATATTTATTTATGAACAACTTACCTTTAAGTTTTTAAAAATACAAAAACACCTTTGAAGTAAAGCTTCACCAGAAAGAAACCCAGAAAAAAGTGTTAGGAGCTAATCTGAAAATAATCATGTCTACTAGCTAGGATAAAAATCAAATGATCAAATGGGGCAGGAAGCTCAACTCAGTCCTCACTTCATTCAGCCCCCCCCCCCTCTTTATTTTGCTTTTGTTTTGTAAAGCTGAAATATGTTCCATTTCAGCCACTAATAAAGACTGCCCCCCCCCCCCCCCCAGTTGCTAATGCAAGGCATAGAAAATTCATCTTCTGTTTCGTTGTTTTTGTTTTTTCTTTTCACTGAAAGTATATCACACATCCTATCATGTCCCTCCCCCTTAATTCACTCTTTGCAACACCTGCCCTGCCCCTGTATGTATTTTCTTTATTTCACATATTAAACAACAAATAGCACTATTTGTGCATACATATTATTTGGACTGCAACCTTCCACCATTTGTGAAGGGGGGATGAGTAGGATTACTTTTCTATTTATTAGATGGAAATCAAAGCTCTAAAAGAAAATGGTAAAAGTAATGAAATTGGGATTGTCCAAGAGAATTTTTTAAGGATTAAAATAAAAAGTGATTTAAATCAATGATTTTTTTAAAAAAATCAATTGATTTAAATCACAATTTAAATCACTGATTTAAATCAATTGATTTAAATCATTGACACCCTGCAATAAATTAATTATTTAATTTTTTCTAGAGCTTTCATTTTTTTGACTAAAATGAGCACAATTAACCAAAATTTCTAATTGCCGCAGAGCTATGTGAGTAGTCTTATATGATAAATTTACTTGTAGTGCCAAATTTCTGACTCTTTTTAGGGAAATTCAACATTCTTATTCTTTATTCTGCCCATAATGTCCCTCTTCATCCCTGATCTCTAATATTTCTTGTTTCACTGAAGCCAGATATCAATTGAATGCAAAAACATTCAGATGTTTATTGTAAAAGTTCAATGGCTTCAAATGAATAAGTACTGCTCAGTTGAAAAATACTGCTCAGTAAAAAAAATTCTTTGATTCTGGCAAAATACGCTCTTGACCACACTATAAACTAATAGATACAGTTTAAGTATCTGTGCATGAAAGAAAATAAAGGTGCCGAGTTGCTTTAAAAAGCATAGTGTTGCCAAACAGCTGAAAAATTTATTTTAGGTTAATTATTTTTTAATTCTTTAAATAAAATTTTTATAGTGAGTTGCATGATTTTTAGATAATCCTGCGTTATTATTTAAAATTGATAAAAAAGAAGAGTATGCAAAGTGATTGATAGAATCATGTATATTGAATATTTGATTATTTTTAATTTTTTATGTACAATTTCAAATTTAAAGGAAAGTACTCATTTTAGCCTCGTCGAATCAGTGCAGTTTCGGTTGCTGAAAGAATAGCTGAAGAGCGGGCTGAAAGCTTAGGTAATACTACTGGTTACAGTGTTAGATTCGAATCATGTCTACCTCGACCATATGGCTCAATACTTTTTTGCACTGTGGGTAAGTTGTTCTGTGTTATTTCTAATCACTTTTATATTACTGAAAGATTAATTTTGATCTTTATCATTGAAATTTATCTAAAAATCTAAGTATTTTACTATTTTGTATGAATCTTAATTTCTTACACACATAGAATAAATGTTTGATGTTACTAAATCTTAAATATCGTAAAGTTCAATATCCTATTCTGTGAGCAAAAGAAAGTTAAGAGCTATTTAAGTACTGTATTGTGAGCTTCTTCCTGAATTAATGATGAAACGATTTTTTATCAATAACACTGTTCGACAAAAAAAAACCTTGAAAATGCTTCTGGTATTTTGAAGGCTGATTCTTATGTAAAATGACCCCCTGAATCCGAATATGACCCCCGTTTTCCCCCATCACGTCCCAATTTTTTTTAAAACGTCCCCCTTTTTTTTCCTTTTTCCTTAGTTTCAGGGCTATAATATTTTTTTTGGAGGGGAAAGGAGCCTTATATTCACCAATAAATTTTTTTGAAGGTCAAGAGAGACTCAAAGTTTAAAATCATGAGCACCGAGAAAAAATCGGGGAACTTGGGGGGGGCGTGGCCCCCCAAAATATTTGAAAAATCACCAAAAACGATCTTTTTATTCTAGTTTCTTTAAAAAGACCTTTAAAACATTTTTTTCGGTGCAGAACCAGAGTATAGGATCCGCTCCTATGGCTCCTGGGTCAGAAAAAATTTTCACGCTGTAAAATTTTTTTAAAAAAATAAAATAATGCTTTAAAAGCAGGTCTTCAGCCAAAAAAAAAAAAAACAAAATTGTGGCTGATTCTTATGTCAAATGACTCCCTATTTCCAAATATGACCTCAGTTTCCCCCTCCACCCCCTCTTTCCAGAGAGTCCCCCCCCCTCCAATTCAGAGTCATTTTACTAATTCGGAGGGGAAAAGTACATTACGTAACCCGTTAACATAATTCTAAAAGGCAACAGAGGTTCAAAGTTCAAAATCATGTACATGTGTACCAAAATTATAAACTATGGCGGTGTACCCCCCCCCCCCCCAAAAAAAAAAAAAAAATCTTTTCTTGTTTTTCTAAGAGACGTTTTAAACATTTTTTTTTTTTTTTGTGAAAAATCAGAGTATAGAATTTTCTTTTCTTTTTTTTTGGGGGGGGGGGGGGAGGGGGGAGGTATACCGCCCTAGTTTATATTTTTGGTACACATGTACATGATTTTGAACTTTGAACCTCTGTTGCCTTTTAGAATTATGTTAACGGGTTACGTAATGTACTTTTCCCCTCCGAATTAGTAAAATGACTCTGAATTGGGGGGGGGGGACTCTCTGGAAAGAGGGGGTGGAGGAGGGAAACTGAGGTCATATTTGGAAATAGGGGGTCATTTGACATAAGAATCAGCCACAATTTTGTTTTTTTTTTTTTTTGGCTGAAGACCTGCTTTAAAACTCGAGTGCAAAGTGCGATTTTTAAAGCATTATTTTATTATTTTTTTTTAAATTTTACAGCGTGAAAATTTTTTTCTGACCCAGGAGCCATAGGAGCGGATCCTATACTCTGGTTCTGCACCGAAAAAAATGTTTTAAAGGTCTTTTTAAAGAAACTAGAATAAAAAGATCGTTTTTGGTGATTTTTCAAATATTTTGGGGGGCCACGCCCCCCCCAAGTTCCCCGATTTTTTCTCGGTGCTCATGATTTTAAACTTTGAGTCTCTCTTGACATCCAAAAAAATTTATTGGTGAATATAAGGCTCCTTTCCCCTCCAAAAAAAATATTATAGCCCTGAAACTAAGGAAAAAGGAAAAAAAAGGGGGGCATTTTAAAAAAAATTGGAACGTGATGGGGGAAAACGGGGGTCATATTCGGATTCAGGGGGTCATTTTACATAAGAATCAGCCTTCAAAATACCAGAAGCATTTTCAAGGTTTTTTTTTGTCGAACAGTGTAATTGGAACCTAGAGTTTTAACTTTAAATAATGAATTGATTATTTATTAAGTGTTATTCCAATCTCCAGTGTAATTTCTCAGCTAATGTAAAAAGTTTGCCCGAAAATTTAGTCAAAATTAGAGATAAAATATTTGTACCATTACAAAATATGCTGTGAACAAAAATATGGTTCCATTTGGACTTATATTTGTTATTGATTTGTGGTTATATTTGACATCTATCTTTATTTCTTTTTTGGTTCCAACTTTAAAAAGTATGTTTAAAAGTTATATTGATGGTGCTTAAAGAATAAGTTATATTTTACTCTGTGGAGCAATTTCCAGTCGTATGAATGGCAGTTCGATTTTTTTCTTTATTCCAGTTCTAAAATCAGTTCTTTTTTTTAAAAAAAAAGTAAATAAAAATTAAAATATTGATTTGTGATGACATAATTTGAAAACAAATTGAAATTTAATCTGCATAAATTTAATCAATTTTAATATCAGATATGGTGCTGAGTTAAATTAGTGGGCAAACTGTAATTGATAAAAATGCCGAACGGATGCTATCCTAGTTTAATATTTAAATAATTTAATGGAGCAGTTGTTTATAAGAGGGGAACCTGTGGCCTTAATAAAAGTCTGTTCGTGCATTAATTAATATTTCTCATCATCTCTATGTAGAAATCTATATTGTAAAAAACCACCAATCTGTTATTAAAATTGTTACACAAAGTAGTCACTTACATGCAAAAAATGGCATCTTTCTTGCTGAACTATCAGCAGTGATAAGCTTAAAAAAAGTCTGAAAAATAAAATGACACATACTATGAATATTTAGCTGTCTTAATCTCTTTAATGCAAGATTATATTTTTCTCCATCTCACCTCGCCTCTTAGCCTTAGGTTTTACCATTCAAGTGGAATAGAAGAATATACTGAGAACTATATATTATCGGCTTTAAAGAAAATACGCACTGCCAACACCCATGCTGTGAAACTGATACTTGAATTACATTCAGTAGATATACACAAAGCTCCAATGACACTCCAAATAGTTTATTTTAGTTGAGAGAAGATTTGCTTTACAAATTCCGATTCAAATATTTGGTTAATTTCGGGCCAGATACAAGAGCTGATTTCCCACTAGTTTTTATCCGGTTTTGAAATTATTTACACATGACTGCAATATGCTAGTATTTATAAGTTAAAAATTAAAAAAATATTTTAAAATCCGACATCTAGTGATACCATGTCAGTTGTTTTGCGTAGATCTCTGTTTGAGATCTCAATTCTGTCTTTTGTAAACAAAACTCTTTTTCATTGGGGCATGCATAGTGGGGAAAAAAAAGATTTAAAATGAATAGCATTGCTTTTAGAGAAATATTTTTCGAATTGTTATTGTTTTTCTTACTTATTTACTTAAGCTGTGAAAGCATGTGTTTTGTGGTGTGTAAAGTCATTTTTAGCAAGACGCTTTTACCGGTATTTAGTTGGAACTTAATTTGAATGTTTTTTATTTGTGATGATTAAAAATCAACTTTTTTTAAATATTAAATTGCTTTCAATTTTTTTCTGTTTACTATTACATTTGAAGGGGCAAGTGGATAAAGGTGATATGTGACAATTTTGGAAAAACATACTTTTATCATGGATGAAGGTGATTAGGTAATAATTTTTTTTTGAAAGCTTTTTCTAGAAATTTTAAAAAGTGTCACATCACCTTTATTTACTTGCCCCTTCAATTGTGTTTGTGAGTAAACACAATTGAACACACACGAATTTGAATTTGTGTAAATCGGCAAAATTTAAATGTCACATGTCACCTTTTATCCACTTGCCCCATGTGCACATTTTTTCCTGCATATTGAGTTAGTTGTTTGTTGAAAAACTATAATATAGTGTACAAATGGTTTTACTCTTAATAATGTTGATTTATTAGTTTTCTTTTCCTACGATGTTTAGTGTGAATGGAATATCTGAAACAATGATCTAAAATGTATGCTGTTAGAAAATTATAGCTGTTAGAAACATGGCGTCATCAACGATAGAGCATAGAAATTCGAAATTATATCAAAACCTTGCTGGATATCCTTTATTCCAAAAACTCTTGATTTGTCAGAATTTTCTTTGCATTTGTTTAGGTATAAAATAGCTTTGCTTTTGCCAAAGAGAATCAAAAAACAGTAATTGGTCAACTTTTTTGCCATAAAATGTTATATATATTTTTTAGAAATATTCCCCTTTAATGTTAATGCTATTATTTAATTTTCTCTCTCTTAGGTGTTCTCCTTCGAAAACTTGAGTCTGGGTTACGAGGTGTGTCCCACGTTATAGTTGATGAAATTCATGAGCGAGATGTTAATGTAATTATTTTTTAATTGCCACCTTTATATGGTCATATTCATGTTTAAAGAAATTTCGTTATTAAAAAAACATCTTTTGTACAATGTTTTCTCTCTCCCTACTAGACCGATTTTATCTTGGTTGTGCTCAGAGATATGGTTCGTGCCTTTCCTCAAATGCGAGTTATACTTATGTCTGCAACAATTGATACTACACTGTTTCAAGAATATTTTGGAAACTGTCCAATCATCGAAGTATCTGGGCGAACATTTCCAGTACAAGGTAGCTGTTTTGAAGTTGTATTATTGTTAAATTATTTTTTCTAGTAAATTGTTGAAATTTGCTGAATGTTTTGAAAATTTTAGAATACTTTTTGGAAGACTGTATTCAGATGGTAAATTTTATCGCTCCGCCTTATACCAGGAAAAGGAAGCGAGAAGAAGAACCTGTTGATACAGAGGACCCTGATGTAAGATAATTTATTTTGCTTACTTTTTAAGAAGCAGACTGATTTCTAAACTTTAATATCGTACAGGCCAAGTGTGAGTGTGTTTAAAAGCAATTACTATTTTAAAGAACTTAATCTATTACATTTTCTGTCTTTTTTTTTTTGGTAAAGAGGCCATATAGCCATTTGTTTTTGAGAGAAAAAAAGCTTTCACAGCTGTTCCAAATTGTACCAAAATGATTTATTGAGTTATAGCAGTTCAGGTTCTATTTTATAACTTATGGTAACATTTTGTCATAGTATAGGGGTACAAAATATGATTTCATTTTAATTTATTTGCAACAAATTCCTGAAAATTAAATGTTTACTATTTAGTGTTAATAATTATAGAAACGTCAATGTTAGTAAGGATTTCAATTCACGGCTATATTTTTTATCTAGAAAAATAAGTTACTTAGGGTTCATACTTCCTTAAAAAAAACCTTAAGAAACTCTTAATTTTATCAGACAAAATTAAGGTCCCTAAAAAACCCCTAAAAAGTCCTTAATTTTCGAAAATTTTCCTTAATTTTCAAAAGACTTTCAGGGATTTTTTTTCTTTGTTTTTCCTCCACGTGTTAAAAGCTGACTCTTTAAAATTCATCATTACATGCTTTAATGCGCGAGAGAGAGCCTACACTTCGTCATATATTTTAACTGAACGCGTACTTCGCGAAAAATTGGTTTGCGTGATTGAGACAGCAATCCTTTGCATTTTGTAAATATTTTGATATTTGCAAAAATTTTAGGTTACATAAACATATGCTACCTTAGGTTATCACATTTAATTATTTATTTTAATAATTTATAAAAAAAATTCTCCACAGTTTACATGCTTACATTTCACCCACGATTCTGGTAAAATCGCTTCTTTTGTTCGACATTTCAATCCTTTAACATCTTCTCAGTGTTTTGGTTTGCTTCTCAGTTGATGGTTGGAAGTTATTTTAACATATTACTATCTTAAATTAATTTACTGCATTTTTGAAATTTTCGTTATTATTAAAAAAAATTATTTAAAAAAACTGATCTTTAGTCAAAAAAAATTTTCATGTGTTAAGATTTTAGTCCTTTTGTACCTTGAAAGTATTTTAATATTTTTGACAGTTGGAAATTATTTTAACTTAGCTACCAAAGACTGCTTTATTTTATTTCATTTATTTCTTATTATTCATGTGTCTTTCTTCTTTCTTAACAATATGCTAATATTCAACACGTACTTCACAGCAAATTGCATAACTAAAATGAAAGAAAACTACCGAAAGTGACAGTGATATAATTACAATAACTTATTGATAACTTAAAAATTGCAGTTTTTTGAGATTTTTAGGAAATTATTTCAAAAAAATTTTAGCTCCTAACATCTAAAAATGCACTATTTGTGACAAACAATGTAGTTGTTTCTGATAAGTACGGCGAGCACAGTATTTTAGCGTTTTGACAAAGTTTAAATTAAAACGTAGAAAAAAACAGGAAATTGCCAAATCTCCTAGGCATTTGTGGAAAAGGAAGGAGTTATACAACAGACCTCAAATTTTTTTATGGAATTTTTATGTCCCCAAAGGAACCTTTTCCACCCTACCCGTTATCGAAAATAGAAAAATTGTTTTTTTAATACTTTGCTAAAAGTCTCGAAAAAACTGCATTGTTTCTAAACTTCAAGCCAATTGCGGCAGATCAAGAAATTGACCAAAAAATTTCAAATTTTTTATGTGCTCTTTGCTTCCTTAATGGCACTTTTTCCTCAATACCTATCATCGAAATTAAAAAAAAAAAAAAATTATTTTCGGCCCACCCTAGTATGTAATTGTATCAAACTTCATGAGAAAAACCTAACCTGGCAGCATTGTAAGGGGTAGTCATTTGCAGAGGTTATCATCAGTAAGTATAATGCCTGGTTAACTCATTTTAATAGCTCTTAATCATTCATTATCACTTGAATCAGAGTCCATTGCGAATGAATCTCTCTGCATTTTAAAAACATAATGTACTCATAAGTCGAGTACTTTGAAATTGTGTTCCTAAAGCTATTTAAATATTTTTCCCATGAGTCCTTAAAAAAAATTTGGGAGTCCTTAAAAAGTCCTTAATTTTCATTTTCAAAAATGAGTATGAACCCTGTTACTGTTACTGAACTTATTTTAATTAAATACTTATAGTTATTTTGTGTGAATACTTAACTTTTGATAAATGTCAAATTTGGATTCAATGCTATGAAAATTTCATTGTTACGGTCCATGTAATGGTTTAACCAGAAATTGTTTGCAAAGATTTTTTTAATGTGGTTCATTGGAAAAATTTTTGAAAAATTTTTTTGAATTGCATTTAAATTTAATAACTTTAATTTCTATAAGTTATGAATTATTTATTAAGGTATAAAAGAATTGCTTCTTCATCGCTTTTAAAGGATGCCAATACTGTTTAGCTCTAAAGTCACTTAGCATCGTCTTTGAAAATTGCTTCTGTTTTTAAAGACCCAAAATAACTTCTTGCCCGAATTCGAACTGTTTGAAAAGTTTTGAACCATTTACCACAAAAAAAGGACCCTTCATTCCAAAAATGATGTTACAAGTATATTAATTTACTTCATGACAAATTCAGAAATTATTTTTCTGCTCAAACTGAAAAGAAGCAACATTTTAACTCCTCCAAAATCAGATATAAACTGTAAGATGATTACTTAAACCCAATATTTAGGGTAAATTCCCTGTCAAATAGAAAAATTGTCTTTAGTATTTAACATGTATTTTTATGAAATGTTATATAGTTGTGTTTGAGTATGATCAACTAATATTTTGCATTTTTAACAATATCATGAAAATTGCTACCTAATGTAGGAAAATATGAATAAAGTAATTGGCAATGAGTATTCACCTGCTACAAAGCTTGCCATGGCATCCCTCAATGAAAAGGAGTTGTCTTTTGAATTAATAGAAGTAAGTTTATAATGAATTCTAGTCTATTTTTTTTAGCATGAGAAGTTTAAATCTATGTCTTGTATAAACTTTATACAAGGTCTACTTGTAGCTTTATTAAAGCTACAAGTAGACCCGTATTACCAAAGTTAAGGTAAAATTTCAAGCAGTACCGAATAGGGCGATCAAAGCAACTAGACTAGTTTCATCCTTATTTTGGGGCATCAGTCTGAAATATCCATAGCCGAGTTGTAAGCAAATAATCTCATATAAGGACTGAGTACATCTTCACACTTATGCTTAAGCACGCCAGCGTGAGATCCACAAATTTGGTGCTGCTCTGCCTCGAAAAAATGTGGATGAGAGCTTGGTTACAAAGCTGCAAATAACTGTCCCATTACCAGAGCTAAAGCATAATTGCAATGAAATAATCAACAACTTGTTAGGGTATGCAGAGATCCAGATCAGTGGTCTACTAAACTATGATCTTCATTTGCCTACTCAAAGTCATTGTTCCGATATTCTTTCACATTCTCTTAGTATTTGCATAAGTGCTCATAATTGTCCAAATTTAATAAATATATGATACTTTTTAATATAACTATATGATTAATAACTATATGATACTTTTTAAGTGTCATAGTGGAAAATCACGTTTGTAGATACCCGACACTGTAGGAATGAATTAGAGATATTGTTTTAGTGAAATTTGTTTATAATTATATCAAATTAATAAATTTATACATTACATATTTATAAAGTATTTTTATTAAGAATGCCATCATTCTTCAATACTTTTTTTTTGCATCATAAGCACAGAAAGTATGCCATTTTAATGTATTACTTATGTAACTATTTGTAATTTCATTTGTTTTGTATCAAACATTAGGTGTAAAAATGTAGGTTTCTGCACACTACCTAAAAACGATAGTTTTAGAACAAAGTATTTAATCTGTGCATCATATTATGAGAAATACATATGAATAGTATTGTAGCTAGATGTTAGCTGAATGTGCTCACTCTTCGGTTTGAAACAAAACTGGGTAACAAAACTATTTAAAGCGAGAATGATTAAGAGACTTTTCTTGATTAAAATTCACATAACTGTTTCAAACAAGAATTGATTATGCTTCTAGATGCTGCCTTGGTAAGAGTTAACTATTGAAAAAGGCTCTGCAGTTGTTGCTTTAAGACAAGCAGGTCATAGCTTAAAGAATATTGCTCGTTTAAAGAAAGTTTCTGTTTAATATCAAACGGTTCACTCTTAATAGGCATATTTACATCGAATATTTTTGGCCACTCGTGATCTGGGCAGCCTTAAAAACTTTAAAACAGGATGAAAAGTATTTTAAAGGGACAACTAAATGAAATAAGTTCAAAACAGCCCTTCAAATTAGAGATAAAATGATGAAAACAATTAGATTGGAGTGTGAATATCTTCAATCAAACGCCACTTCCAAGCCTCTAGCTTAAAGAGCTGTTTATCATCAAGGAAACTACTTCTACATTTATTATTGTTTGATATTAATCACAGTGAAAGTCTTAACTAGGCTTGAAAAGACAAGGATTGACCATGTGATCAGTGAAAGAAGATATTTTTTTCTTAAATGTTTGTGGTGGTGTCTAGTTGCTGGTCTCATGAAAATGATAGGAATAATCAGGACCGGCCTTAGCAAATGCGAGGCCCGATTGGAGAACTCTGGCGTGTTTCTTACTAGAAATGATTTGAAATTGTTGCCTCAAAAACTAATTTTAAGTTACTTCTGGCCAAGTTATGGAAGAAGGAACGGGTACCCGTTCCTTCTCCCATAACTTGGCCAAAAGTTAGTCCACGTCCAGAAATTTTCCTTGAAAATATTTCAAAATTATCTCTGGCGGCATTAAACAGAAAGTTAGGGATCGGGTGCTCTCTAACAGAAAATTAAAAAAAAATAAAGGCGCAAAATGGCAATTTTAGGATTTCCCTGGTTTTGTTAAGTGGGTTTGTCTTCTGCCCCTTAGCTCCCTAGGCTTGAGCCCCAAAAGCGCAATTTTAAATGATTTTCGATGTTTTTAGGTTTTGTAGAATTTTCTCTGAAAAAGTTTTAAAAACTGAAACCCAGGAAATGGAATTTTAGATACAACCTAATATTTTTTGTGGGAGAAGGCTTCGGAGAAGTAAGACTTTGAACACGTTCTTATTTTCAGACGAGGTAGAAAAAAAAGGGGGAGTGAAAGAAAGGGGAGAAGTGTCGTGATTTCTTTTTGAAAAAAAATAAGATTTTCCCCCAACATTATTTATTTTTGTTCTTAAAATCGCTTAGTTTTTTACTTCTCTTCAGTAATAAAGAATATTTAAAGAAAAATCATCAACTCAGCATTCTGTATTGTGGGCCCTAATTCTCTGGTTGCAGTTTTGGTTAGAGCAGTGTTTCACAACTTTTTTGAGGTCATCGCCCCCTTTAAGACGCTGACTGACACTTATAACCCCCCCCCCCCTTCTTTCTCGAAAAAAACATAAGCGAACATCGATATTATTAAAAGTATAAGCAATTTTAACCAATCACTAAAAACTAAAAATATTAATAAATAAAAAAAAAAATTACCTTTAATTTTGTTTTATTTCACAAAGCGAACTTATAAGCATTTGATGGGTAATATTTAACTAAGATCATCGACGTACTTTTCAAAAACAGAAGTACATTTTTCAAGAAATTATTTTCTTTTCTACACTGGAATCTGGGGGAATTAAAATCATTGAAACTAAAAATTTGAAAGAAAATATGTTGAAAATCTGAAAATTCATAAAATAGACAATGAAAGACAAAATACTTCCTAAGGTTCAAGGAGGAAGCTCTTGAACTTCAATTAGTTTTTTCCTTAACTTGTGATTAATTGTCTGAACTCTGAACAACCGGTTTCGTACATGTTTACACACAAATTCGGTTTTCGCCACCCCTTTACTACTAGTGTTTTCTCTTCTAAATACCCATCACCCCCTATCGCCCCTTTGAGGAGGCCAAATCGCCCTCAGATTGGGAATCACTGGGTTAGAGGGTAACGGGAGAGGAGAGATCTCTACCAAAATTTTAAATCCCTAAAACGCCATTTTAGGCAATTGACCTCGTTGTTAGAGAAAAGGCAAGTCTTCCAGAAATTTTCGGAAATTTTTCAGAATATAGAAACAGAAATTTACTACTCCTCCATAAATCTGGCACTGGAAAGCACCTATCCTTTCGTTACACCACTCGTAAAAAAATTAAAAATTGCCATCCACCTCTAGCTATGCAGGACGGTTTGCTATAACCTCTCTTAACGTTTGCTTTTTTAAGGCAAAATTCTCAGAAATTATCTTGATTAAGTATGTTTGTTGATTTTTGGAGAAAATGGGGCCTCATGGGTCCCCTTACATAAACACCCCTGGAAAACTCATCGGGTGAAAAATGCTCATATGTTTCCCTTTAACTTACGTGCTTGTACAACTGATATTTTATGTTTCATACTGGCAACTGTAATCTGTAAACATCGGTAGTGTTTTCTTGGAGAATATTTCATTGTTGATGAATTTTAATAAACCCGCCTCCAAATAAATAAGTAAATACCTTAATTGCCCCTTAAATGGGAGACCCCAGTACAATAAGGCCCTGCGAAGGGCCCCTATAGCCATAATATTAGTGACGATAATCTTTTAGAATTTTGACGTTGAGGCAGGCCGATTATGTTTTTTTTTTTTTCTTTTTTTGACAATAGAGTATAAGTTGCCATAAGTACGACCCTGGATTTAAGATGTTCAAATCGACAGATGTTTAAATTTTTCGAATAATTTATCTGACAATAGTAGTTTTGGGAATGTATCTGATAACTTCAATAGAATAATAGAGGTGTCAAAAGTTTCAGAAAGTTCTCCTACACCATAAATTGAACTAATCGTAGCAAAGTACTTTCAAACAGATTAAACATCAGTTAAATATTGACAATTAGCTTTTCAATTTGATATAGTTTTTTTTTTTAACATTTACTTAAAGGCGAAAGTAATTTTTTGGCATGGGGCCCCTTGCTCCTACATCATAAATTGAACTAAACGTAGCACCATACTTTCAGACGGATTAAACACCAGGTAAATATTGCCAATTAGCTTCTTATTTTGATATAGTTTTTTGTTAACATTTATCTAAAGGCAAAAATAATTTTTTGGCATGGGGCCCCTTGCTCCTACAGCATAAATTGAACTAAACGTATCATCACACTTTCAGACAGATTAAACATGAGTTAAATATTGCCAAATAGCTTTTTATTTTGATATAGTTCTTTTTTCTCATTTACCTAAAGGCAAAAATAATTTATTGGCGCGGGGCCCCTTGCTAGAGTGGGGCCCGATCGGCCTAAGACCGGCCCTGTGAATAATAGACTCCAACCTTACATTCTATTTCATCTGGCACTCGCCTTATTGGCTGTGGATTTGCTCTACAGCAGGTCAAGCATATTTCCAATTTATGTAGGAAGTTTGCTCAATTCAAACAACGTGAACAAATGATCCTTAAGTGCAGGCTGCAAGTCTTATCAAACTACTCTGAGTTCCTTTTGGACAGGTACCCCAGACATATAAATATTACAATCCAAAATCAAGTTTTAGAGATGAATCTATTCGATTGGAAATAATAGTGGAACCAAAATTTCATACAAATTAAGTAATTTAGTGCCCCAAGTGTGTGGCAGTGGATTCCTCTTTTGGCTTTATTGGATGGGAAGATATGAAACCCAAATTCTGTTTATGCTTCAGTATTTAGTGAAATATGTTTTTTTTGCTTGAGTAAAATGTTTTTTTTTTTTTTGCTGAAGTTTATTATATTGTTATTATTTATTATTATGAGGTTTTTCTTACTTGAAAAACTGTAAAACAAAGAATATATTGAAACAAGAAAAAACAAAAGGGCATGTTGAACAACATATAGTTTAATAATGTGCTATATATTAAGATTTGGTATAATTATTTTTAATCTATTTATTAGTTTAATTAATTTACTATTTTCAACACTTTTTAGTGAATCTAAAAAAATCTCAATGTTAAAATTTGAATTTTAATGTACTTATTTTCCTTTCTTCAGGCTCTGCTTTTGTACATTAAATCACTAAATGTACCTGGAGCTGTTTTAGTTTTTCTGCCAGGATGGAATTTAATTTTTGCATTGATGCGTCACCTGCAACAGACCCCTACATTTGGTACTTCAAATTATAGTATCTTACCTCTCCATTCTCAAGTTCCAAGGGAAGATCAACACAGAGTGTTTGAGCCTGTTCCACAAGGAGTTACTAAGGTAATGATGTCTTTAACTGAGTTACTACAGTAAATTCTATTTGCTGACTTGCTTGATCTTTTAATATCATTACAGTTATTGTTATTTATCGCTTGTAGTTATCAAAATCACTTGCTTCTGATTTTCTCTATTCATTTGTGGGGTAAAATTATTGCTTAATGTGATCATTAGATGGTTTAGTGTAATCAGTTTTAGTTGTAGCGTTTTGGCTATGTGGTGTGAGTCGAGTTCGCTGATGCAATAGTAGACGAATGCAAAAAAATTGAATATTCACAACTTTTCTTTATTTTACACAACTCTTGGTTAACTTCAATATTTACACAGATAGCGATGATGATGTCAGAAGTTCTAGCAGGTCGGCCCTGCCGCACGCCTCTGGAACCTAAGTTCCGATTTTTGCTCAGTCGCGAGCACGGAGAAAAAAAACTAACTCCTTCCCCGGAGTTCTAAAGTGATCTCCTCCTAAAAAAATGAAGTTCAGTCTACCAAATTTTTGTCGCGGCGTCACCCCCTGCATCTTCATTTTTTTTTCATTGGCTAGCCGT
>JAXGGA010017221.1:0-24835 GCA_038373865.1 Uloborus plumipes | reverse complement strand
TAACACAGTAGATTAATGCATCGGCAACATACCTATCGAAAAGTTTGTTCAATTCTTTAGTTTCCGTAGCTGTTCGATTACTGTCTCTCAATAGTTCTATAATTTTACTAACCATTTCATTCTGAAAAAATATTCTTATTAATATTTTGCATCACGCAATCGCTAAACAGTGAAATATAATAAGGGTAAAATTACAACATCCAACACTAATTATAAAAACAGATTATTTAACGAATGTTGGTGCTTAAACGCTATTTTTGTGATAATCAAGGCAACAGATCCACTTGCTCCTTTTAAAACTATGAAAGTTTACTAAAATACAATAATTAGTGAAACTGCAGTATTGTTACGGTAAATAAATGAAGCCGATAGTTTCATTGTGTGTAGTTGTAGTTCGACTTCTACATATGTGAAAAGGTCCAGAAGTTTGGTTGCAAGTATTTTTGGTGAGTTTCCAATACACTTTAGAAGTTTTCACCCCGAAACTTGAAGTTGGTCCTTGTTTATTCTAATGAAAATAAAAATCATAATTTTTAATAAATACTCAGCTGGATGTTTTTATTATCCCACGATGCACTCCATCAAATACTTGGGAAAAAAGTAATTGAGGTGAAAAAAAAAGTTGAGTAAAAAGTATTCCAGTTACATTACATCTGTTTGTTTGCACCTTTAGTTTTAATGGAATTACTGTAGTTTTAGCTAACAAAAAAAAAAAAAAAAGCATAAGCGTTGAACACTGTTCCAAGGTTTATTCCAAAAGGATTCAAAATAAAACCCTTTTTATTCTTGGATGACGAGTTTAATCCTTGTATTGAAGCTATCAACGCTGAATTGCGGGAAAATTGTATTTTGACCTTTGTGATTAATTCTTTTTATCATTCCCATTCAATTCTACTCCTTCAAACTGTCAGTATGATATCCTGCCAAATGAAGCAATAAATTGAGGTACCCAGGAGAAAAAAGGTCTAATTAACAAAATTAAATGTTTGGAGACTAGTGCAAATGATAGTCGAAACTCTCGTCTGCTTTGGGGCAAGATATGGTAATAGTATACCTGGTAGGTACTGCTATATACCAGGATTCCAGAAAACTTTTCAATGGAAAAATACCAAAAGATTAAACGTTGCAGGCGTTGTGCTCGAAACTTAAAAAATCTCCTTAAAATCCTTTGCCTCAAAAATGTCTTGTTTATCCTTTAAATTTCCGAAACGAACTCAATACTAGTACCTGGCGATTTTTTAAAATCTTCTAGTGTACTAAGGTGCAAAATGCCAATAACAGAAAAAAACTTCTTCAATCGAATTTTGAAGCTTTCACTACGTTATACTACATGGTTGACTTTGCTCGTTTTCTTTGTTATTTGTCTCTATCTGTGAGCTTACAAGTTGCGCAGAAAACTGGAGCAAGGCCGGTTGCGATAACTACTACTTTACCATAACTCTAAAGTAGTTAGGAGATTTATAGAAGAGTTAGCTTTGAAAGAGTCAACTATGTCATTCTCATGACATTTTAAAGTAACTTATTAAAATAAACAGCAATCTTCTGTTATATACACTTTTTCTAACGTATGGACAAAAAAAAAAAAAAAAAAAAAACAATTGCAACAACAGCAACATATTTTGCAGCAAAAGTTGCTACTACCGTGGCTGCCAGCAACTTTTGCTGCAAATTTCACAATGCGCTGTTTTTGACAGTGCTGTGAATATTTTAGCACACTACTGTTACTGTCCCAAGTTGCTGTGTTTCTAACAATGCAGTTAATTTTTCAGCCCACTGTTATGCAGGAACTAAAAAGAAAAATGGCCTTTTGCTTTTTTCACATATAGTACGTAATATCAATTTTATTGATCAAGTAAAAACCTTTTGAAAACATATACTGTACAATATAATTATGAGAACTACGTTTGTCTATTAGACATGTTTGTTTTCCTTACAAAGTGATAAATTGTGCTATGAAACATTAGATACCGCAAGTTAAACTGAACCGAAATTTTTTGGGTAAAACTTCTATGTAACACTTCAGCTGTCTGCAAATACATAGGGCTTAAAAAAACATCTGCAGTCAACGTTACGTTGTTCGAACAAAGACAATTTCGAAAATTATGACAGCTATGATGTATAAGAACAAGAAAGCAGATGACACTTTGATAAGAAGTCATAAATTATTGCTCGCAAATATCGTCTACTGCTTTCTTTTTTTCCAAGGAAAATGATTATTGACTTTTTACTTTGTTTTATTTTGGTTAACTTTTCTCTTACAAATCAGCTGACAAAATAAGATTCTAAAATATAATTAGTGTCATTGAAAAAAAAAATCGATAGTAATGTATTTTATCTTATTAAATGAAAAAAGAAAAGGGGATAAAAACTTATTTCCAATAATGAAGTAGTTGAAATTGTCGACAAAATAATACATAAATTACTCAGTTATGATCATTACGTAAGTTGCTCTAAAATAATAAGGATATTTATTGATCGTTGTTTTTAGTTATAAGAGATGATACATTTGTTGTTTTGAATACATCAGAACTCAATTCGTTATATACTAAAAAAAAATTACTTTTTTTACTTATGAAGGAAACAATATATTTTTCATTACCGACTTCATAATGAGTTAAATTTTATGAAGGTTATGATTCTCCTTCTAGCTACTTTAGTTATTTGAAAGTGGTAAAATATTTTATTCTGTTTTTAATAGATGCTAGGGTGCTGTGGAGAAACGATTATTGATTGCAATTTCATATCACAGTATGGACCACACATTCATTGCAAGGTAGTTGCAATAGCTTTGAACGAAACAGTTTAGCGTTAATTCCATTTTTAGAAGCTTTTTGTTGATGTTTTTTGCGAACTTGATGCTGGTGTTTATATGCCTACTGTTTTCAATTATGTTTTCATTTATTTTCATTTCAAGGCTTTGAAAACTACTAAATATGAGTCACCGACAGAAAAGCCTTTTTTGAGAGGAATACAAAGTACATGTTTTATCAACAATCGCAATTTAAATAATTTAAAATAATAATGATAATAATGATAAGATGAAAAAGAACAAGAAGAATAAAGAAAATAAGCACACTTTAAAACTGCCTATTGTAGAAAGCAAACATTCAAGTTTAGATAAGATTAATAATCATAAATTTTTAAAAAAGTAATCCAATGTAAAATTAAAAGTCTAAAATGAAATCTTTTAGACTGTTTTAATTGGGGAAAATAATTTATTGTATTGCATTTCTGACAACTCTAAAAGTATTACAAAGGAGCATAACACATAAAACTTTCCGGTATGCTATTAAAGATGTTATGAGTCGTGCGGCTATTTACCCGTTCCTTGTATGAATCAGATGTCTTCTGCAGGGCTCGACGTTTTAAAAACGCAGCATATTCCATTAACACATCTTCGCTTGCAATGACTTTGCCTTCCCTGTTTATCAGATTGTGCTTGAATAGCTCCGAGAACAAGGAATTGCTAAGAAGATGCCTTTTTGCCATGGTGACAGTACCTAAAAATATAACATTGTATTGGATTTGCGAGTCGTTTAACTGATATGTCTGGCAAGTTAAAATTTGAGTTAATAACTTCAGCTCTTTCTCATACGGATTTTTAAAATTGCTTAGATTACAGATGAATTTAGTTAATTTCTAAATAAATTAAGTATTTGAAATATAAAGAAATTGAACTAATTATAAAATGCTGCATGTGTGCTGTGTGTATGCCTGTACGCGCATCTTGAAGTTACATTTCTCAGGTTAACAGCTTTTGAATGTGGTTTTAGTCTTTCTCTTAGTGAACACACACACACAACACACAACTATGAAATATAGTGAAAATTTATAGTGGCATTTTAAAACTTGAAGACACTTACTGATTTTGTTTGCTTATGAAACCATAACTTGTAAAATTTATTGATAAATGGAGCATATAAAGAAAAATGAACAACAATTTCATATAAAAGTGCCTTAGAGTGTGGAGAGAAATAGTTTAAGAGACCATTTTGTTGTAAACCATTACTGAAACTACAGAAGCAAATTGTGCCAATGACTCGGCATAGAGATCCATGAGATCCTCGCCAAATATCGCCGACATCGCTAAGCTGGGGCTAAAAGCAGCACTTCGTTTTCGAATTTAAACTTGGCAAGATATCGAAATATTGTCATAAAATTCTTGCCGTTGAAATCTTCACCTCCAATTTTACATCCTTGTACGAAGTACGAAGAGCATTGTAATCAAGAAAAAATGTTCACTCAAATTTCGGTGAAAATGCGCTTTGGGTCCCTGCTTGGCGCATTTTCAAAAAGTGGCCAACTGGCGCGTTTTCCCTTGTTGTCTCGCGTAGTTGAAAGCTCTGAGAGACATTACGCAAAAATGGCGTTTCTATGGCGATAAAACCGAAATCCGTGTTTGGCGAGAAAAGGGACTCAAAACACAGACTAACCCAAATTTCAGCCGAAATTTTCGTTACACTGCAAAAAAATAAACTGGTGTTTTACAGTGTAATACTGGCAGCAGAAGTTCCAGTTTAAAATTGTAAAATACACAGTAATGAACTGTAAAATTAGCAGTTTTACAATTTATTACTGTGTTAGTCACTGGAACGCGACAATATTTCGAATGACTTAGCAAAAGAGTTTTTTTAGTTGTCTAAAGTAAACACCTACTTTAAGACAAACTAATAGTTTGAGAAACAGTTTGACTCAATTTAAGGACATTGAGGACAATGAAACTTACCGTAGTTGTGGAATTTCGGAATGAAATGCGACAAACAAATGCAAGGAAGATTTCGAAATAGAAATAATCAATATTGCTTGTTTGTAGCTGAATTTTGAGGAATATTATTAAAATTAGAAGTTTGCTATTAAAGTTGGGTTTTGCTATTGACTGTCCAAATTTTTCATATTGGTTTAAATAATGAAAAAATAAATAAAAAGAAGACACTTAGCAAAGCATTATTGCATTTATATTGTTATATTGTTTCTTTGTTATGATAACGTAAAAACTAACAATGGAAACGTTAAAAAATATTATTCTTTGAATTGTCCCTAGTCTTTAGTTAAGTGTGTTGAAGGGTATCAAAATTACTACTATGATGAGACACACACACACAAAAAAAATATTTAGTTAGTGCGGCTATGGTATGAAACAGGAGTACATTGGCAATATAATTAATGTACCGCTATTGGAAATTAAGTATTTCTTAGTTGGCAAGTTACACAGTTAAAAAGATTTAAAATGTAAAATAATAAGTAAATACATCAAGCCATTACATGCTAAAAAAATCTCCAACACACTGTAAAATTAAAGTATGGTGAACAAAAATAGTGTCGGTAAAAATGATATTTTAAAAATTTTGGCAAGGTTGGAAGCAAATAAGAAACTGACCACCAATTTACGTTTAAGTATTGTGATGGAATTGCAAGAGCTAATTTATTTAAAAAAAAAACTATTTTTTAAATAAAAAAATCATTATACGTGGTTTACATAAAGTTACACTAAAAAATGCAATGAATAATATATGAAAATTACTCAAAAATTAGTTTTTTCAAAAACGCAATAAAATATAAAAAAAACTTTTTAAATTTAAAGACTATTTCTGTCCGCTCATTCGCACTAAAAAGTATGAAATAAACTAAGTATTCGATGTAGTGATTATAGTGTTCAGAAATTTCAGTTCATCTTTATGTATTTATATTAACGTTAATGCCAAAGCAGTTAATATAATAAGTAATTCTTTTCTTGATTGTAATGCTCAAAAATTCCAGCTGATCTTGATATACAGTCGACGTTTGATATAACGACTGTCTCCGTCCTACAGAAAACGGTCTTTATAACGAGTGGTCGCTATAAGAGGTAGAACATAGAGTATATTGGGATACAGTTGGGGGTTTTCTCACCGGTCGTTATATTAGGATGGTCTTTATAACGTGTGGTCGTTATAACGAGAGTCGACTGTATTTATATTTACGTTAATGCTAAAGCAGCCAATAAAGTTTAAGTTAAAAATTTTATTTAAGAAATAGGCGGTATAGTAAAAGCTATTCGTAATAAACAGTATACCGCCTATTTCTTAAATCAAATTTTTAATTTAAACTTTATTGGCTGCTTTAGCATTAACGTAAATATAAATATATCAAGATGAGCTGGAATTTTTGAGCATTATAATCAAGAAAAGAATTACTTATTATATTAACTGCTTTAGCATTAACGTTAATATAAATACATAAAGATGAACTGAAATTTCTGAACACTATAATCACTATATCGAATACTTAGTTTATTTCATACTTTTTAGTGCGAATGAGCGGACAGAAATAGGCAGGGATTCAAGTGAAACAGCACTGCGATCGCTTCGAATTGCAATCGCTACTGGAAGTGATTTACATTATCATCAACTTAACTTGGCATGACGTCACTACGGGTGGAGCCAATAAGAGCTCATAAGCACTCAGTGATCTCCTCTTATTCGCCAAGTAGGCTGTGACGTTTTATCTAGCTCGTTTTTCATAGGCAAACGTCACGCTGACGTCACGATGTTTTTACCAAGAAACGTTCTAATGTAATTCATTTCCAGTAGCGATTGTAATTTGAGATAGCCTGTTTCACTTGAATCCCTGCCATAGTCTTTAAATTAAAAAAGTTTTTTTTATATTTTATTTAAAGTTTTTCGTTTTAAAATCTATTTATAATTGCGTGAAGACAAACGCCGTTAAGCATAATTCAGCGAGAAAATAACAAACGCCGTTAAAAATGCTATTCACGAACACTATATTTTTTATTCATGAGAATATTTCGTTTCCAATTTTGTTAATTCATCAACTTACTTTGAGTTAAACGCCATCAAGCGTAATGTTCAATTTGAAGAACTACCAATGCACTTTCTACAGACCCTAGCCTTTTTTAATAAATCAATTAAGCAAATTTTTGAACTTGACTAATATGTTGATTGTTAGCTAATCTCATTCGTTTCATTTCTTCTTTTGCTTTAATATTGCAAGGTTTATCTCCAACAATTTCAGTCGGATTTAAAGCTTCCAGTCGTAGTCCTGCCAATGATTGTACTCGACTCAAAACCACGTAAGCCAAACGCTCGCTCCACTATAAAGCGGAAGTGCTTTAAAGTTCACGCGGCTGAATTTAACTCTGCAACCGGAAGCAAAACGTGAAAACCATGACAGAAGCAAGTACAGAAAAAGTCTTTAATAATAAAAAAAGAACGGATATGAACAATTTTAAAAGTTGTTTCATTACATAGAGGTTTCAAATCTGCTTTACTAGCAATTTGCTTTATATTTGCACAATTGCTGAAAAAAATCTTTATCATCATGTTTTCTTAAATTTAAATTTTTAGTGCATAAAATTAAAGTACAACTTGCGTAATTTCCTGTTTCGCTTGAGTAAGGTGCATATGACTGGTTCTCTTATCATAAAACGTAACTAAGGTAAATGTACTTCGTTTATTGCAATCCCTGAGAATATCTGATGCTTTTATTGCTTGCTCAACAAAATCTTCTTTCTGAAAATCATAAATTTAATAATAATTCTCCTGGAAATTGGAAAACAGTTTCACTTTTAATTTGGGTTTATTTGCATCTCAGAAAAAATAGAAGAATAAAAGAAAAGCCACATTTTAAAACCGTATGATTTTCTTCAAAGAGTGGATGAGTGTCAAAGGTGATATGTGACAATTTTCGAAACTTACTTTTTACCATAGATGAAGGTGGTAAGTCCATCAGTGTCATGCTCCCTTAGTCACAGAAATGGTTGGTGACTAAGAATATGACCCAGTTTTACCCGTTGAGAAAAATCCATTTAAAAAAAATAACACAACATTTTTTTTGAAAGTTTTTTCCAGAAATTTAAGAAAATATCACATATCACCTTTATTCACTTTCGCTTTCATTTATCTGTGTAAAACTAACGGTGTAAAAAAGACGGTGGAAATGTGAAATCTACCCTTCTTGTGCCTCAAACTCTCAATAGATAAAGAAAGGAACATTTTTTTTTTAAATTTAATATCTTTTTCACCTGAAAATTTCAATAACTTGCTTTTAATTTCATAGACATCATAACTAATCAGAAAATGACGCTTGTGAAGCCGGGGCAGAAAAAAATCGATCGACTTTTCGTGATCACGAATATTAACTCACTCTTGTCACATAAAGAACATTGAATCGCCTAAAAAGAATGAAAAACGTGACAGCCAGTATATGCACTACCATTATTTGTGAGTGGATAAAAACTGGAAAAAGATATCTTTAACGCATCTCCTGAAAATGGGAAAATGGCTATGACCATCGATTGCCAGTTGAAGAAGAGGTCACAGCCCAGTGCAACAGGCTGTTGCTAAGAGTCAAGTGCCCAGCTTATGTGTGAGAGAGTGATGGTAAAAAATGTATCAATAAATGAATACAGTGAAAAATGGGATTAATTTGTTTCTTTTTTATATATTTTCTTCATCTTTTAAAAATTATGATTCAATATATACGTTGATTTTTTTTGTGAAGATCTTGCAAGAAACGTTCACATGAAAATTAGTTAGAAAACACTAAAGTAAATACATAAATACAATTAAAGAAAAATCTTGATTTTCAGATTAATGTTTTAGCTTTAAAATTACAAAAAAAGGGAATTTGAAAACAGTTATTGTTTTAACAAAAATGAAGAAAAAGAAATAATCACAAATTAACAAGTCTAATTCCAATATTTAAGAAAATATGGTGTTAATAGGGCACGACAGGACAGCGGTACTTTTTTAAAAAGACGTGGGAATTATTATTTCAATTATTTTCTTAAAAGTGAAACAGTACTTAAAATATTTTTTGAGATTTAACTTTGGATTACGATTAAACTATTGTTAAATAAATTGAATAACTTTTATATTAAAAAAGGCATATCAATCATTTTGTAAACTAGTCTTAATGCATGGAGTATTTTTACTTTCTATCCTTCTTTTTTTGTGTGTGTTTACCCCTTCTTCTTTTTTCTTTCTTTTTTAAGGCTCGCGTTACTGTTTCAAATCTTCCAGTTACGGAAATTTTGAAAAAGAAAATAGTTTCATGTCTAGTTTTTTTTTTTTTTTGAAAAAGCTGTATTTTTTATTTCAATAGATAAAATTTTGAGCAGTTTTTTTTGTAACACGATGAATTCTTTTCTTCTAAAATGAGTGAAAATGCTTCTTTCTGGAAAAAAGCTTCTGTTCAGGATTTTTATTTCTTAATTTTTACTCAAATATTGCAATGTGACTTTCAACTAGCTGAGGATTACATGCAAGTGACAGCTGTCTGTCCACGGTTACTGTGAAATTGGCAAACATTCATTTGCATAGAGTAATAAGAGATATGACATTTAGAAACTGAAGCCCGACTTGCATTGTTCTCAATTGGTTGCAAATTTGACCAAATGTATTGTAGCAAGTTTACCAAGCTCGTTTATGAACTTGCATTCAAACGTGAACTAAAACGTAAACCAGTTCACCAGCTCTTTTATTCTGTTTCTGCGGAGATTGGTAAGAATCAATCTCGCGAAGTGACCACGTTATCATAAACCGTCCATTTTCTCACCAATGCTTTTCCCATAATGCAATTTTATTTTTTTTTATTTTTACAGCAAGCGTGACATCTCTTTTAAAGTTCATTACTCCGTGATCATTAGCGAGAAGCTAAGGATCTTGGGATACATTGGTGCATTCTATTTCTTTTTTATACGCTTTTATTTCAATTTAATTTCTTTTTAATACGCTTTTATTAGTTTCACATGCGGGCTTTATTTATTTGTCATTATGTATGTAACCGAATGAAAGCAGCGCCTCCTAAATACTAAATGCCTATAACATTTGCTTTGCTACCGTAGAGATGGGTTCCACTTTAAACGCCACCTTGCGGCAAATCCGATAATGCCATTGTTATTTTTTGATTGGATAGTTTCTAAATTTAAATTCAGAAATGAACCAATCGTTACTTTTTCAAAGAACTCCGGTAAATGGCAGTGATATCGTGAACCATGGGCATTTTGCAGCTATTGGCGACGGATCAAAACAATATTCGAATTAAATTTTTTGATTGGTTGATTTTTAAATTTAAATTTAGAAAGGAACCAATCGATAATTTATTTTTCTCGAAGAACTCTGTTAGTTGACAGTGTATCGTGAACCAAGAATGAAATTTTGCTCTGTGTTAAAAACCAGAAAGTTGCAGGCATTTAGTATTTAGGTGGCGTTGAAAAAAGATAAAATTCACGTTCTTTACAAATGTAAAAGTAATATATTTAATACTATTATTAATACTGAAGGCTAAACTGTATTGCATGCTGATGTATAAGTGTTTTAGTTATTAGTGTGTAACTCTGAATAAAATATAAAATTCACGTTCTTTGCAAACATAAAAGTAATATATTCAATACTATTATTAACACTAAAGGCTGAATTAAGTTTCATTTTAATGTATTATAATTGCATGTTAATTTGTTTAACTCTAAAAGCGTATTTTTTAGTTTTTTAAACTACAATTTAATTATTTACTGTAGGCATGTCATTTGCTTTAAACTTCCTCACTCTATGGGTTACTAATGATTTTATAATGGAAAATTAAAACATGGGTAGGAAAAATTTCAACAGCGATTTTAGCAATGGCAGATTTTTCCACCACGCATTTAGCATGTTCCACGTTTTGATAATTTCTTCTAAAAACGAACTGGTGCGGGCAAATTAAGTATAAATTGGAATTTTCCTCTTGCGAAGAGCAATAGCTGACTTTAGGTGGAAATAGAGCCGCTATATAGACTGGCCGTCGCATCAAGATTAAGTTTCACCACTTTGAATCCAACTTATTTACTTTTACTTTCATTTTTCATTGTTGCGGAGTAGGGTTACCAGAGCAAAGTTTTGGACATTACCAAACTTTGACAAATTCACGTGCCGCTAATAATTTTGCACACTGAAAATTTACCAAAACGCGATAACTTGCCGGATAAGACAACCACTCATCAATCGGCAGAAAGAAATAGCACTAGCTGGATCCAAAGTGATGAAACTTATTCTTGATGCGTAGGCTCGTATATATAGGGGCTTTAGGTGGAAATAAAGTTAGGGAGTCTTTTAAAGCTTAAGCAATAATATATCACTAGAGATAATGTAAAATCTATGGCCGAATTTACTTGCGGAGCCTTTATAAAATAAATAAACCAATAAAGTTATCGAAGATCATATGTTTCAGTGTCACGAGTAACTTTTGAATATTTGGTTATTGAAATAAGTCTTATTCGCATGTAAAGCACTTTATAGGGGAGTTTATATTTTAATCATTGGCTGGGATTTTGTATGTGATTTTATTGCGCGTTTCGGTATGTAGCTTACTCTTTGCTTACAATAATTTATTAATTAATTTTCACGTTTGTTTGCTCACTTACAAAAATATTCCCAAAGTTTTAAATACGTTTAGTTTCATACGCTAGGGATATTTCAAGTGCTGTGATTTTGTGCCAAATTTTGAGCAATAATCGTGGTAAAATCCTACTTTAGGATCCGGGTTTGGCGATTTTTTTCAGACTGCAGCTTAATAATGTAGTAGGGTTGCAATAATTTAGCTTAAAATCGCCAAATAATCCAATCATACAATGATAATTCTGTGGGTTGCCAGATTTAATAATTTATCGCCGGACCTTAAACTAGGATTCATCCATAATCGTCTTATTCTGGTAATATCAGCAACCTCAAAATACATTAACTATCAGTTTTAAGGGTCAGAAATTTTGGCGAAGTCTTTGAAAACTGTCTAAGAGCCGAATTCAAGTGAAAAACCATTGCAATCGCTTCGAGGAAATCGCAATAGACCAAAATTGCAATCGCTACTGGAAGTCGAATTACGATAGAATCGCATCTCGTAGCGATTGTAACGTTTCACTTGAATCCAAATTATGGAATTTGCTATTTCGTTGGTGAGTTGCGATCGTCCGTTTTTCACTTGAATTCCTGCCTTAGAATCAGGGTAAACGAAATCGTCACCGTACACTGTTGAGATCAATAAAAGCATGGGAAGATTTTAATGACAAAGAGTGTTGACTTAAAAAGAAAAAAAAGTGCCAATTTTTTGGTTGCTGAAGGTTATACGCAAATGCATTTTTTCCTCACTGATAACGCCTAAAGGAAGCAATCAGTGCCAAAACTTGGCAATCCCGTCAAAGCCCCAATTACCAAAATGTCCCCTTCACCTTTAATTGGTATAATCTTTAGGTTTCAATTGGGGTTAAAGGGTAGTTATCATAACTCGGAATATTTGGCGTTTTTCTAAAGTTTTTCGCCAAACTAGTGATTATTAGCATAACAAACGTTTTAAAAATTAAAATTATTGAAATTAAAAACTTAATACTTAGTTGAAAAAAATCTGGTATGGACCCCACACTACTTCCTTTTACGTGTAAATTTCTTAGTAGTTGCCTTAAGGGTTAAAAAAAGTGCTGGGAGTGAGCAAAGTAACAATTCAAATATTTACTCCCCTCATCTGCCACGAAACAATGCAAAAAATATTTTACAAGGTTAATTTTCTAATTATTGGGGATTTTAATATCATTCAGTGAATTTTTCGCAAAATATCGCCAATAGCGCCAAGTTGAACCCAAATTCAAAAAATAATTTTTTCGCCAAATTTGTCGCCACTTGCGATATGTCGCCAAGTTGGCGTCAAACCTTGGCCACTAAAAGCTTGGCGACATATCGCCAAGTGGTCGCGCCAATTCATATCACTTGAGTATGCATTGAAATTAACACTAATTTACCACAAAAAAGAGGTAAAACACCCCCTTGGGAACATTCAAATGCAACCACAAGGGGAGGTGCACAACTAGACCATCCTCAGAGCTTACATACCAAGCTAGAAGCTTCTACGGCATATAGTTTTTGAGTTATGCGACCCACATACATACATACGCACACACGTACATACAGACGTCACGAGAAAACTCGTCGTAATTAACTCGGGGGTGGTTGAAAAGGATTTTTCGGCTGCTTATATGTTGGTAGGTACATATGCACGTGCTGACAGGTCGAAAAAACTACTGAACATTCATTCGGGGGTGAGCAAAATCAAAATTTAGACTCAAATTTGAGTGATTTTTTTTTCGCGATCACAATACTTCCTTTACTACGTAAAAGGAAGTAAAAAGAAGCCATTAAGCAAGTTTAAAGATTCATTTAAGAGGAAAAATAGCCAAGTAATTAAATTAAGCCCCTTAAATCAAATTTAATCTTTTGCTTTTTAGGATATATTTGCAAGACTAAAGAATTGTGTTTTTCTAGTAGGAGATGTTGCGGGCACCTTTTCCAGAAAACCACTTACTCAGCCATGCTCTGTACGCGGAACTGTTTCAACATAACATGGTTCATCCTGATGGGCGAATAAAAGCCACTCCTAAGGAAATCAATAAGTATGAAAAGTTTTTGCAAGAAAGGTATCGTGACAAGACTGCGGAGATGTATAGGAATAGAGTAGGTGGCTGTTTCATACTTAAGAAATACATAAATACTTTTGTCCTAAAAGGTAGAAGAGAAGTAAACGGCGTTATAAATGTATCAATCATTGTAAAAGTGGCGCAGCTGCTTATAAATGAGTTTGCTATGTGTTATTATATGAAACGCATTACAAATAATTTCTTAGGGGAAAAAATACAAGTGTTCTGTAAGTATTTTTCTTTAGAAATTAGAGTTGCTTCACTTTGACACTAAACGACGTAACTAAATGAGATACCATTTAGCAGAAAAATATGCATTTTAAAATAGTGAAGATTCACAATTTTTACAACGAGCAACACACTTGCACAAATTTGAAAAACATTACAAATACGCTTTTTTTTTTGAGGGAGGGATGTTACACAGAATTATCTCGCTTTATTGCAACAGATATATATGAAAGATTTTATATATGAAAGATTTTTATCATAAAATCCGCAACTACACGTCTGCAATTTTTTTTTACTTCTTTGTATTTATTACTTTGTTTCAAATTTCCTTTAATGCCACACCATTTGAAATGTTTTTGATTTTCTTATGGGCAAAATCTACTTTTGCTCCAAATATAGATGAAAACTAAACAGCGTTAGAAATGCTCAAATTTGCAAAACATTGCTGACACGTTTTTTGAAGTTTCAAGGGCATTTGTAACGTTATTTTTAAATTCACGCTTGTTTTGTTGTTATATCTTATTCTTGTAGACGGGTATTTACGTATAAGTTTTCAAATCTAAGAAAGAGACGTATATTTTAGGGTGCGCAGCATTAAACGCTAAATTAAATTGTACCTATATTATTAAAACTGCTTCCTGAATTTAAAGCTTTCGTTGAAACAAGTTAAATCCAGTAATTAATACTACTATTATAATCGTTAAGTTTCAATTTTCTTACTTAATTTTTTTGAAACAACAAAGGTTGCTAATTCTGTACCTCAGAACCAGAACGACGTAAGTCCAAAAATGGCTATTTTCACTTTATTGCTGCATTATATGTAGAATCTTATTCCGCATCGACCCGTCAGAACGTTATTCTGGAAATTAAATTCCTTCACAATTATTTAGCAGCATAAAAAGAGTGCGAGTCCCATCCTTTGCATGTATCCGACAATAGTTTTCGCCTACCCCTGAAAAGTTGCAAAAATGGACTTACGTTAGTCTGGTTCTGAGGTACAGAATTTATCTTTATATCGCACGCCTAGAAGAATACTGTCACAACTCAAAAAGTCGAAACTCTGAATGTTCAGAGATGTACCCAGAGCCATGATTTAAAAGTCAGAAAGAAACGTTTAAAGCAAATGAGCCGAAATGATCTAACCTAATGTATGATAGACTGCACCATTACTAATTGCTTTAATATATCAATTTCTTTTCCATGTCTTAAATTTTTCTGTTTTTGAGTTGTGACAGTATTCTTCTAGGCGTGCGATATGTCCCGTTCGATTCATACTTTTCAGAAAAAGTCTTTTTTTTCTCTGTAACATGAATAACTTTTGAACATGTTGCACTAGCTATAGCCAAAACAAAACCGCAATACTCGTCTACAGTTGGGGTTACCTAACATGGCAGTACTGCATAGACTACGTAGATTCTAATTACAGCATTATAACTACGCCATGTTAGGTCTGCCCCCAGTAGAATCCTCTTCGTCTTTGATCATAAAATATTCTTGGATGTCTGATAGATTCTAAGATTAATAATCGTATTAGATATCTGAAAATATAAACTGAAAATCCCCCTTTCTTCTTTCCAAATGTAGAAATGAATTGTAATGTTTGAAAATCGTCTGAAAACGTAGTTGAAAATTGTTATTTAAATTAATTAGAAATAAGTGGAAATTAGAGCCTCTTTTTCACTGAAAAATGCCTTATTTGACAGAAACAGTTTAAACGTTTGTTTGTACCAAAGGCATGAAATGTGCAATAAACAAAATATTTCTAGTCAAAATGTATTCCCCGTACTTTAAATGACAGTCCTCGAAACACAATTCAATTCTATTATTGAAAGGTTAAGATGGCACACACACACACACACACACACACAGCGAAGTCTTCAATCCGAGAGAAGTTGTTTTTTCGCTTAAATTTCCTGCTCTTTGCAAAATTAGGTATCCCTTACTTTTACGTAAAAACATGAAATGCACTTTCGATGTTTAAATGAATTTCGCTTCGAATATAAATACAAACAATCCAGAAAAACATAACTGAAAGGCAGCTAAAAAGTAAATGGAAAATGTTTTTGGTTTTCAGTTTCGCTTAGGCTTAGCAACGAAGAGGTGAGACATGAAGCAAAAGGTTATTTTTCGTGTTTCATACCTGTCAAATGTCCAATGGTATTCGTATGCCATTTCGAGAAAGCACTTTATGTAAAATCAATATTAGGGTAAAAGCACCGAATATTTGGGTCTTTTTGCTTTTGTCTCTTACAATTAGCATGATTATGAGAAAAAATAATAATATTGAGCATAAAAGGAAATTTAGGATTCTGGAATTAGGACAGGCCCTTCATTTCAAGTTTTTCCTGGAGGGGGGGGGGGTAAAAAAACAATATAATTTAAACAGAAAACAAAATCCACACTTACTTATATGCAAATACATTGATTTCTCAAAGTCAGAGGGGGGCAGTTGACCCCCCTGCCCCCTAAATGACGGGCCTGAATTAGGAGCATCAGAAAGCTTTAACTGAAAGTTATAGCTATTTTTTTATTTTTCGTGTTTGTTTGCACGACTTCTACTTTGAGATAATGTGAGGAATTTTAAACAACGGACTCATTGTTCATCCACTTAATCAACTAAAATTTGCCTTGAAAGATTTTAATTTTCACTTTAGTTTCTCCATTCTATCTTTTTAAAAAAATCTGGTATGGAACCCATACTACTTCCTTTTACGTGTAAATTTCTTAGTAGATGCCTTAAGTGTTAAAATAGTACTTGCAGCGAGCAAGATAACAATTCAAACATTTAGACCCCTAGTTTGCCATGAAACAATGCAAAAAAAATGTTTTACAATGATTAATTTTCTAAATATCGCCGATTTTAAGGTAGTAGTCTGGTAACTTAAGTTCAAAAAATCAAAAATTTTTTTTTCACTTGATTTGAAAGTACAATGTCTTGAGAATATACTGTGAAAATGGCAGACAGAAATTCGAAATATTTCGCAAGTTATAACGAGATTCCTAGAGCGCCTCGGAGTCCAACCTTTAAGGTAATTAGTCTGGTAACTTGGGTTCAAAAAATCGAAAAATATTTTTTTTTGCTTAATTTGAAAGTACAATGTCCTGAGAATATACTGTGAAAATTGCAGACAGAAATTCGAAATATTTCGGGAGTTATAACGAGTTTCCTAGAGCGGCTCGGAGTTTGTTGTTGAACTTTAAACTCGTTTTTCTCAAAACATTGTTTTTCTGGTAGGCCCGGGTCCTAACTTTTTTCTACTGAACCGATTGCTTTCAAATTTTAACAGGCTGTTCTACACACTTATAGTTCTCGTCGGAACTAACGATACTTTTTTTCACCCTAACTTTTTATTTTACAACCCTTTCTTTGCTAAAATAAAAGGACTTTTTTTTTTCAAAGTCCGCCATTTTGTTATTTACCCTTGAAATTTAACTTCAGTAGTTTCGACCAGAATGACATGTCTATAGATAAAGAATAATCAAGAATATTTGATTTCAGATAACATCAAGAGCCAAAATCACCCGGACCACCCACGTGCATTTTTTTTTTTTTTGAAGTTCCAACTTCGAGTGACAATAAAAATAGTAATAAACTATAAAAATTTTTCAAATAATTTTTTTTTTATATTTTCAATATGTAAATAAAAACTCTTAAAATTCAAGATGATTCATTTTTATTTTCCTATAAAAAACCACCCTCCAAAAAAGTCATAAATATAGGCATAAGTTACCAGACTATTACATCATACATTACAGACCTTAACATCATGAAGTGGATTTTTCGCAAATTATGGCCAATAGCGCCAAATTAAACCAAAATTCAAAAAATATTTTTTTTTCGTCAAATTTGTCGCCATCTTGGAGATATGTCGCTAAGTTGGCGTCAAACACTTGGCGACCAAAAGCATGGCGACGAAAGCTTGGCGACTAAAAGCTTGTCGACGAAATCGCGTACACGTTACAGATGAACTAGTAATTTATGAAGTTGTAGTTTTCAACATATAAGAGAACGGTTCAAACTGATTCCTCAAGCTGGCACTGTAAAATGGTTTCGGAACAATGAAAGAAGGAAACAGCTATAACATCCCAATTGCTGTCTAGTATTAGGGTCTTTCCCCGATGCATTCATGAATGTAAGCTGCATGTATAGGAAAGGATCAAAATATTTTTTTAATTTTATCTTTGCAAAAGAACAAAGAACACTTCGTATTATTACAGTAGCAATATTTTTATTGTAAACTAATTCTAAATTTTTTCACAAAATTTTAAATGTAGCATTAAGCGTGTGGCTCAGAAAATCCGTAAATAAGATGAAACTTATTTTTTATTTCAATTTCTTGAGAAGTTTTAAAAGTGAAAAAACTATTTAGTAAATTTGTTTACAAAAATTAAGTAACTAATACAACCACCTTACAATTATTTATTTCTGAAGCACAGACCTTGCTAAAAAAAATAATACATCTTGCTACTGTGCAACAAAAGAGCGCTACGCGTGTGACCGTGAAAAATGCACGGAAGCTGAAGTCAAAAACGAGAATTTTCATGTATATATATGAAATCAAAGTTTGATGACGTCATAGGTTGTGGGTCAAACGCTCTCCTGGCAAATTTACGCAACGTACGATTATGAAAATCGGTACAAAATTAGTTCGCATACTGATAGTCTGCACCTCGTTCGCCGAATTTTTAAATTCGCCTTAGATTTTTTTAAAATTTAACTAAAACTATATAATTCACAGCGTATTCCTCCATTTTTTGTACTATGTGTAACATTATTTATGAATGGCAATAGTCTTAAGAGTTAAATTAAGAGTTAAAAAATAGTTAAGAACAATATATATTCTCGCGATGATAATTATTATTATTAAAATGCATTAATTTGGTGGATGCTGATGTCGGATAACGTTTAAATATAGATGATGATTGAAAAGTTATTACTGTGTGTATATTCCTTACGGCATTTTTACAAAAACATAACACTATAAAGGAGTTTTTGCGATTGAAGTGAAGGCAATTGCTTGTTTCTTTTCATGTGCTATTATTTCGTTTTCAAAGTAAGTAATCCCATTTGTTTTCCAGTTTCCTTTTTAATCTTTGCTGGGTTTATTTCGTTTCATTTATTGTTGCCTTATTTCTTCAAAGCCACATTGAAACTACCTATCTGGCTTATATAATCTGGCTACTATAAATTATTTTGTCTCTTTAATAAATTTTTAAAAATAAGCCGAAGCAAGGATTGAAACAAGACTAGAGATGAAAATGGTCGGAAAAAAACCGGAAATTTTCGGAAAAAAACCGGTTTTTTTCCGAGGAGGTTTATTTCCATTCCTGAAAAATTGAATTTTTCCATTTAATTTTTAAGAAAGAAATGACTAGAAAATCTTTTGTTTGTATAATTATTAGAAGCGTCAATTTATTGAATCCTGCATATTTGTTTTTTCGTTTAAATCCCCTAAACATCTTGATGCAAAAGCATATAGATATTATTTTCGTTTTTTTTTTTCCTTTTTTAATTACATTGCAGCTATCAAAGAGCATTTTTTTTTAAATCGTGTACAAATTACTAGTTTTTTTAGGATAATTATGAAATTTAGATACTCAAATAGTGCTAAAATGTTCAATTTCTGGTCATACTCCCCGATAATTTTCAGCTTGGAAAGCAGAAAAAAATATAAATAAAATTTATCCAGTCTTTAAGGAAATACTTGAATATTGGCCATTTTATAAACATTACGTTCTCTACTCTAGGACAGCACAATTTTTAATTGAAAATGTTAAAGCAATAGTAAATAAGTACAGAAATTTATGTTAAAAACACATTTTAATATTTTGTATTAAGTGAACCACTGCTCAATTAGGTGAAAAAATAATTTTGATTAAATTCCAACTTTTGTAAACACAACAGATTTTATAATTGGCCTACTATTAGTGTATTTTTGATATTAAAAGTACATAATTATTTCTGTTGAAAAATTACATATCGCCACTGAAACGGGCCACAGAACGAGGTTTACGCTGACTATACGAACTAAATGTACAGGGTGGTTATAAATTAACAGGAGGTGTTTGGAGCCTTCTAGCTCGCGAACTACTAGGCGAAACATTGCCAAACTTCGTGAGCATGCATATTAAACCATGGGATTTTGATTTCTGGAATAAAAAAAATTTGTTTGAAAAATCACCACCAAGGGGAAATTTGGCGCTGTTAAAGTGTATTATTCTGATTATCGAGGAATTAATTGCTACTGACAAAATATGCATCCATTTTATTTGCAAAAATGACTATTTTTGTCACAAATGTGGTTCGATATGATCGCCATTGTAAAGTTGTTAGAGCTGCATACGATGCACAACATTTTCTACGGCAATTCGTAACATATAAGAATGGATTTCTCTAACTTTTAAAATTATCATATCTTTCAAACTTGCGATATCAGAAATGTTTCTTTGATAGCATCAAAGCATTGTTCTCTAATAACATTTGCTAATTCGTCAACTTGTAGCTGATTAACCGTCTGCCACCCCTAGCCTGGTTGCTGGGCTAGAGATCCAGTCATTTTAAACCGCTTAATCATGTTTCTTAAATTTGTTATGGTCAGCGGGCCTTTTCTCAACTGCTTCACTCGCCGAAATTCTCGAAGAGTAACATTGGCATTTTCATCACGCTGATAGTAGAGCTTCACTAACAAAGCGCGGTCCTGCATAGTTAAAAGCCATCAAGAGGCAACTGCGCTCAGAAAGATGAGAATGCTCCCCAGTCAGTCATTTTATACAGATGATCGCTAAACGCAAAGCGTTTATGCGAATTATTGCATTCTATTTGGTTAAACGGACAGCTATTTTGTTCGTGGTGATTTTTTTAATAGAAAATTCTACGGCGATCATATTAAACCTCATTTGCAAAGAACAATCATTTTTGCTTGGTGAAATTGATTTATACAGCATCTTTTCAAGTTTAATTCGCGATATTCAGTGTAATATACTTTTACAGCGCCAAATTTCCCCTGGTGGTGATTTTTCAAACTAATTTTTTTATTCCAGAAATCAAAATCCCATGGTCTAATATGCACGCTTACGAAATTTGGCAATGTTTCGCCTAGTAGTTCGCGAGCTAGAGGGCTCCAAACACCTCCTGTTAATTTATAACCACCCTGTATATTGCCGTGCATGCTAAGCACATAGTAGAATCTGCAATTGAGCTCAAACAGAGATATTGCATTTTAAAGAGTGGCGCCTCCATATATTTTGTTGTGATGACTTTTTATTCAGCAGATTAAAAAAAGAAGTTTCCAATCACAATTGACTACAAAACATTTTATTAATAACACATACGAAACAGAGAGCAACCTCTGGTTAATAACTCTGGTTTTGTTGAAAATTTGGGGTACGACTATTGTGCTTAGCAAGGCAGTGCAGTAAGTTGAAACTCCAGTTTAAATTTTGTTCAGGTTTAGAAACCATTACGCAGTTTATAGTTTTCTATTAGAAAGGTTAAAAAAAAGTCATTTAATTTTTATTTGGATTTAGATTGGGTGGGGAAAAACCAGACCTCAATAGTTTTCATTTTTAGATAGTGAGGTTATATTGCAAGGGAGAAAAATCATTCTGATTTTTCTTTCAAACACTGTTATTGATGTTTGAAAGTATCTAATTATTATTTTAAGTTTAAAAGGCAGTCTAAAATAGAAAATTTAATTGAAAGGGTTAGACACACTTTATCCAATATTAACAGTGAAATGACGACATGATTCATCTGTGGGGTTTGACCAAGAAAGCTTTGAGTCATAAAACAGAAAGGCTATTTTTTTCCAATTAAAACCTACCTAATTATGCGTATTTCTGCCATCAGGAAAAATAATATGTGTTGATTGCACATATTTTTAATGATTAACCTTTTAAATAGTCCAAGAAAAACAAAACTATTAAAAAACGCTCTTTTTAATTGTAAAAAAGTCAATTTTTCATTTTTTTCCGATTTTTCCGGTAAAAAACAGGAAAAAAACCGGTTTTTTTCCATCACTTCAAAATTTCCGGAAATTTTACATCTCTAAACAAGACTAAAATTTCTATGGAAATGAAGGGTAATCAGCTGAATCATTAAATTATATCATTAAAGGTTTTAAAAAATACACCAATTAAACAAACAAAAACAGCTGCCGTAAACCTTTTGCGGTCTCGTTACCTCCTCATCGACTTTCTTCTCACCCTCCTAAAAAAATACGCTGCATTTAATTATTTTGTTCAGCGTGCTATTAATCTTTGTTCTTCACCGGAACTTCTTAAAGCAGAACTCAACTATCTTAAAGCTGTGGCTCTTGATAGAAACTATCCTTATACTTTGATTGATTCCATTTTTAAAAAACCTTCTAACAAATCCGAAACAACTGTTGTTAAGAGAACTTTCATTAGAAGAATTTGATTGTTTTGCCATTCTTTCCCTCTGTGAGTTTTCAGATTGCTAAGATTCTCAAACGTTTCAATTTCCAAGTGGTATTCTCCCCAACGAATAAACTATGTTTATCTTCTCTTAAAGATCCCATTCATTCTCTTAACAGTTGTGGTATTTATAAAATTAATTGCAATTGCAATCTCTCTTATATCGGACAAACGCGACGTGCTTTGAAATTCCACTTAAAGGAACATCAAAATTATGTGAAAAAGCAACAATTGAATAAGTCTAGTATTGCGCAACATTGTTGGGAAAAGAATCATTCTTTCGATTTTAATTCTTATCAAATTGTCCAAAAATGCCCCAACCTATCAGATCTTGATTTTTGGGAATCCTTCCATATTTTGAAAAACAGTTCTGACTTACAATCTCAATGCTATTCCTTATTTTTCTGCTGTTCGGCGTCCATTTGTTTAATTTTGCCTTTCCCTTTCTAATTTATTCCTCTGATTTTTTGCTGGCATTCTCTTATTTTCTACTTGTCTTTATTTTCTTTTTTGTTTTCTTCATTTATCGATTCGCTTTCTTTCATTCTGCTCTTTTTTTATTCTTGCGGTTAACAGTTTTTTTTATGTTAGCCTTTTGGCTTATCATGTCTCCAATCGAATTCTTCCTTTCCATTTCGTACCTGGTAGAAAGCTTCGTTTCAATCTTTATTTTCTTATTGGATCTTTTTTAACTTAAATTTTTTTTATTGGTATTCGGGTAATCCGCTATGTTTGCTTTTTAAGCTGTTCGCTTTTGTTTCCGTTGCTTTTGTCTGATGTCTGTGCATCCATAAGCTCAACATTTTTTTGCATTGATAAAGACGTTCCTTGTAACGCCAAAACACGTGTCTGCAGTATCTCTGCTTATTTGTGCCTATTTTACGTTGATATTTTCTCTACTACATGAGAATTCCTAGTTAAAAAACTCGCCAAATCAAATTTAACTTTAAATGCTGCTCTAACATGTAACATAATTCGCAAAATCAATATATCGAGTATTTGATAAAGGCTGAAAGCTTCATTAAAAAGCAAAATTAGAGAAAGAGGATAATTTTTATGGCCTAAAAATTTGACGACAATTGAAAAAAAGAAAAACTGCCAAAAATCTCAGTTATTAAAATATTCTCAAAAGCATAACTGAGAAAGAATTCTCCACGTATTCTTTAAAATATTGGTACCACGATCATTTCAGAAGTCTCATAAAAAAAGATCAGCCAAACAAATTTTTGACGACTGAAAATCATCAAAAGTTTTGAGGTAACTATAGTTCCCTCAAAACTTTTGTTGATTTATTTTTAAATATTTTAGCAAGACATTAAATACTGCCAAAAATAAAAACAATGATGGTAAATTTCTTGCCTATTTGGCATGCTCGACGTTATAATAATTTATCTAAATGTTCTACTAAGATTAAAAATAAATCTTCAAGTAAATGAAACAGGCGATTAGTTGAAACTAAAATTTCGTCGAAATGGAAAATTATTTTTAAAAAAAAAATAGTTTCTCACGTTTTTTCTCCATTGCAGCTACAGATTTGGCGTTTTTCCCTTGTTTTGCGGCGGTTGTTTCTACGTGCATGCAGTTAGTTACCCCCCCCTACCCTCCCAAAAAACGTCAATAAACCGCTAAATCATTTTTCAACCGCCAAATTCGTAGCTGCGGTGGATTTAATACGTAAGTACCAAAATACATAATAGACATTGTTAAATATGGCAAATTTCGCCAAGCCTGAAGGTATTCGTATTTTTAGAGCTTAAATGAGCCACCTTGCGGTGATTTAAGATATTAGTTAAGAAGGTTAAACATAACAATTTTGCGATGACAAAGCAGATGTCGTTTTTTTCTTTTACAAACTTTGCTGAAATTACGCTTTAACTTTTCATTGTTCTTGCAGTTCAGAGCTTTTTACTTCCTTTTACGTAGTAAAGGAAGTATTGTGATCACGAAAAAAATTTCACTCAAATTTCGGTCTAAATTTTGACTTTGCTCACCCCCGAATGAATGTCGCGTAGTTTTTTCGACCTATCAGCACGTGCATATGTACCTAACAACATACAAACAGCCGAAAAATTCATTTCGACCAACCCCGAATAAATTACGACAAGTTTTCTCGTGACGTCTGTGTATTAGGGTGGGTCGAAAAAAGCTTTTTTTTCCTGATCAATTTCTAATAGCACGGAAAACTTGCCCATGGGCGTCCTAATAACGGGAAAAATAATAAAAAAAATAATTAATTACTTTTGTAATCGCGCAAGAGCTCTAAAGTTTAGAAAAAAAGAGAAAATTCTGTAATTTTTAACGATTAATATTTTTTTCAAAAAATATTTTTTTAATTTCTAATAGTACGGAAAATTTGCGCATGGGCATTATAATAACGGAAAAAATAATGAAAATAATATTTAATTACTTTTGTATAAGCGCAAGAGCTCAAAAGTTTAGAAAAAAAGAGAAAAATATGTAATTTTTAGAGATGAATGTTTTTTCAAAAAATATTTTTGTTTTATTTCTAATAATGCGAAAAACTTGTGCATGGTCTTCCTAATAATAGCAAAAATAGTTTTAAAAGAATTAACTATTTTTGAAACCACGCAAAAGGTCCAAAATTTCAAAAAAGAAGAGAAAAATCTGTAATTTTTAAAAATATATAATTATTTTTAAAAATAATTTTTTGAATATTTAATAGTATAAAAACTACTCATTTAGTTATAGAAATTGGTTAAAAAAAAGGGGGTACAT
>JAXGGA010017220.1:0-24837 GCA_038373865.1 Uloborus plumipes | reverse complement strand
GAAACATTTCATTCGAAATTTTTTCAAAAAAAAAAATCGCAAAAATGAAGTTTTTTCATACACTGGCGGAAAAAAAAATCCCAACACCAAGAAAGACTTGTGTTAGATAAACGAAATTTGGTAGGTGTGTTTGTACAACTGAAAGATGACATCGTTTGAAATTTCTAGTTCCGCGCATTAGTGTGGCGCAGCTGGCGTCACTCAGAACATGCAAATATGGCTTGTTTTAAAAGCCTGTTGTGAAGCTCGTGTGTATTATTTTTCCGTGAAATTTGACGAATTGCGTTCATCTTAGATAGGAATGCCTTTAAGAAGACGAAGAAAGCCATTATCAACAGCTTACCGAGTTTAAACGAGGTGCACGATTTGGCTACGAGAAGGTGGATTTTCATTTCGCGATATTGCAGAAAGACTTGGGTGGGAATGTTTCCACCATGCATGATTATTGGAAGCTATGGGCAAGGGATGGTACTTTCTCAAGAAGATCGAGTTCCGAGCTGCCACGTGGCACGACTGAGAAGGAAAATCGCCGAATCTTGCGTACGGCTGTGGCGCATCGTACTGCATCTGCGGTTGAAATTCGAGCTGCAGTTGGTACTGTCGTGACCCAAGGAACGGTAAGTAACTGTTTACTTCAAGGACAGCTCCGAGCTAGGCAACCTGCAGCCGGTATTCCATTGACTGCAAACCACTGCATTTTCCGACTGCAGTGGTGCCATGACTGAGCTCACTAGAGGTCGGAGTGGAGATCTGTTGCAATGTTTGATGAAAACAGATTCTGCCGTAGTGCCAGTGGTGGCTATATATTGGTCAGAAGGAGGCCAGGGGACCACCTGCATCCAAGCGGTCTACGGCCTAGACACACGAGACCCACACCTGGAGTTATGGTCTCTGGAGCAAATTTCTACGACAGCAGGGGCATTCTTGTGGTTATCCTAAACTCACTGACTGAAAATTTGTCGTCAGTCTGATAATTTAACCAGCCCAGTGGCAGAAAGTTTTCTATCTGTCTGCGACAAACTTTGACAATTTTATTATCTGTCTGCAAATTTTGAGTGAAATTTTAATATACTAGTCATATATTAAACAAGTATAATTTAATAATAACTATAATTTGTAGCACATTATCTAAAATATTGTAAGCATCATGTATTCTTTTTCATTTTGTTTTTTACTTTTGATGTTAGGAGTGTGTAATATGCGGTCCGTAAGTTGTGACCTGTTGAGCATGTCACTCAAAAAAGAAAAAGGAAAAGATGAAATTCTGATAAAAGATTTCAAAAAGAAAGGCTTCTAAAAACTTATCTTACTTTTTTCACAGGAAAAAACAAGATTGGTACAAAATTATAAAAAAGTTTAAACTTTAAATTTTAATAATGGTGCGGGGAGGGGGAGCACCATAGGTTTGCATCCTTATCACTTATCCAGGTTATGAAACTCATTGTTTCAGTTTATAATGATTTTTTTTCTATTTGTTCCATTAGCTATTTCATTAATCTTCTAAAATTCTATTTGGATATCTTTAGCTCTTTCTGAGGTTTTAATTTTTTATTTCATTTTTTTTCGCAAGAGCTGTTGCATTAACGACATGGTTCAAGACAATACATTTTTAACTGTGGTCATTTTAATGAAATCAAAAAGATTTTTTTATTAAAATGTTCAGAATAATTTTGAAATTAAGACAAAAATATATTGAGCTGTTTTTGCAGGTATTATCAGGTCACAAACTTGAATTTGATAAATATTTTTTTCCAAAAAAAGGGTAGGACTTTAAATTAGGAAATAGAAAGGGCACTACCAGTGATCAAACTATTGATTTTTTTTAATGATCCATTGAGCATAAACTAAAATTTTTTCAAAAAACGGCGTTTTTTTTTTTTTTTTCTTGACTTTCTGTGTTTTAAAAGTCACAAAAAAGACTAAAATTACTATGTGCAAAAAGATCGGTGGTAGGGGGGGGTGACCTATAAATTTGGCAAAAATTCACTTTACACCAAATATAGGCCCCGTTTATGCAGCAGGATTCAACCCGGCGTCAACCCGGCTTTCCCCACCGAGGCCGTGTTTATGCACCGACCCGGGGTGAAACCGGTTTCAAATGGGGTAGAAATTTCTCTCCTTCATCAATGAGGTATTGAAGGTGGATTCTCCTGCATTGACTGTACGGTTGTTTATTTTACTTAGCCAAAGTATCGTTAGTGCGCAAGGAAAAACTAACAAAAAGAAGAAAACTGAAGATCTCTGAAATCATTTTTAACAAATACGGAAATAATATTCGATCAACTGATACTTTTGTTCAAATAGAAAGATTAGCAATACTGAAAAATAAATTATATTATCCTCAAATTCCTAAATTTAGAGCTTTTTTCCTAAATATCCTAAAGTTTACATAATTTTTCGACAGATTTTTGCTTAAAAAAAGAAGTTACTATTCGATAAATTAAACTTTGTTCTACTAAGTCTTAATCACTATATCTTATATTTTCTATTTAAGTGGCTTCAAAATTGTATGTGGTAAAAATCACTTTTTCAGTCAAGAATTGCGAGTAGTACGCAGACTTAGTAGTGGCTTTGAAAAAAAAAATTAAGGCAATATTACAAAAAATCCAGGTCACTTTTGATATTGAGCAAAAATTTAGTAATGCACATGTGTACCTATATACAAGTATAATATTGAACTGTACATTATTTTCTTATTGCTAATGTCACGTTATCACTTGTTGTAATCCTAGTTTATGGGTGATGTGTTTTTCCCCCTCGACAGCTAGAGTTTAAAACTATTCATTAGGTGTAATATATTCGTTAAGCATTGCTTCTTTTTCTGAATAAAAATGTATTTTAATAAAAAAAAAACTAAATGAAATATTAACACTCAGGCGATTAATGCTCTGAAATGCATTCAGCATAGTTATTTCTTCTAAGCAAAAGCAATTTTAGTACAAAAATAAAATCGCAGCCTCCTAATTGGCCCCTAAGTTAATCGTCTTAGTGCCCATTTACCGATTAATGAGTGCATTTTTAATTTCAACTTTTAAAAATTATGAGTTTAGAGAAAGACTTAGGAAAAAAGGCTATCTTATTTATTCCTAAAGACATACCAAAACATTTCCCGAACGAAAACATGTCAAGTGTATTCATAAACATTTTTCAAATTTCATTCCAACAGAAAACTGAGGAAATAATTACGGATGCATTTTATTGCATTAAAAAAATGTGTGGCAAAATTTACCTATTAGAACGAAAACCCTGTTTTTTTTTTTAAATACCATCTCTTCCCCTATACCCCTATTTATTACAGACTGTCCAACATATTTTTTACGAATAGAAATTGTTTTTCGCAGTATTGTCAAGAAATGCTTTTGTTACTACACATTTCATTTTAAAAGTTTGAGATTAATGAGTTTATTTTTCCCAAGAAGCGGAAAGTATTCCCGAGAATAATGATGTTTGCCCACTTAAAATAAGTTACAAAATATACTGGAAAGTGCATAAGTATGTATGTAAACGAGGCCTATGTTTTGAAATCAGTAAATTTGTGTAATATTGTGAATTATGAAAGAAAGGCATAACGTCCAAGCTAATTTCAAATCAACAATTTAAGGAATAAAAACGAAAAACAACTTTCGCGACTTCCACGAAACCAGAACCTTTCCGCAAGGGATTCTGGGGAAAAGGTAGAGAAATCGCCTTTTGTCAAAAACAGGTCTAGTTGAAAACCCGGCTTCAATGCTGCATTTCTCCTCCTTCTGCTTCACGCCGGGTTAAAGCCGGAGCATGCATAAACGGGGCCATAGAGAAGCCAATTTTCTGAGCATGAATCCAAAAAAAAAACTTTTGTTAATAAAGCACCGATTGATTAAAATCGGAGGGGGGGGGGGAGCAGATGCGATGCAAATGAATGAGAAATAAAATCCAGCTTTATCTTAAACAAAAATATAACAGTAGTAAAATATAATATGCCTGCTCTGAAGTTTGAAAAAGCAAAGTCAAGTTTCGGGTGCCATGTTTGCCCACGGTACAAAGAAAACTCACGTAAATGAATGAAAAAAAAAAATGCAGCCGTATCTCAAGTAAAAAATAACTCCAGTGAAATAAAACGCAGCTGCTCTAACGAGCAAAAAAGCGAAGAAAAGTTTCGGGCGCCATGTTTGGCCACAGCAGATTTTTTTTTTCCGTAACACTTTTTTTCCCCCAGCGGCTAAATGGGGAGGAAAAAAACGCCCCTTAGTCAAAGCATGCTCAAGAGGGGAAAAAAATTGGCCGAAAGTTGCGGACAACTTTTCTAAGTTGTTTTTATTAGTGCAGACAAAAACTGTCTGCAAGAGGGTTTCATTGGCGGCGACGATGTCGCCGTGTCGCGGTGTTTCTGCCACTGGGTTAACCAGTAGTACAGCCCTTCATGAGTAGCATTCAAGGGGGCGTTTTCCAACAGGATAACGCTCGCCCTCACATCGCTGCTGCAACGCAATGTACTCTACAGAATGCTGACATGTTACCATGACCTGCAAAATCCCCAGGTATGTCTCCAATTGATAACGTATGGGATATCATTGGACAGCACCTCAAGCATCATCCACAGTCAGCAATGACTGTCCTAGTATTGACACAACAAGTGCAACAAGCATGGAACTCCATGCTACAAAGTGACATTCGGCACCTGTATGACATAATGCATGCACGCTTGCAGGCTTGCCTTCAAAATTCTGGAGGTTACACCCTCTACTAAATTAACATAATTTCACATTTGCACAGCATTTTCTTGAGCTTAAATTAGCCAGTGATCTTGTACATTTAATCAATTAAACATGTTTACTAGACAATTGCATTACCAGAATTTCATTACTCTACAGAAATTTTTTCTTGGTGTTAGGATTTTTTTTTCCGCCAGTGTATTTTGTCAAATTTTAGGCTTTATGCGCGATCGGAAGATATCAATGGATTTCGATATTTTTTTTTTCTTTCTTTTTGTCCTTACAATGAGCTACTTTTCAGCACTATTACATTTCGAAAACATCAAATTCAAAAATTTAAAAAAAAACCGCGAAAAAGAAGTTTTTTCATTTTTTGTCAAACTTTAGGGCTTATGCGCAATCGGAAGATATCAACTGATTTTGATAATTTTTTTTTCTTTCCTTTTGTCTTCATAATTCGCAACTTTTCCGCGCTATTACAAATTCGAAATAAAAAAAAAATGTTTTTTCGGCCCACCCTAACGTATAATTGCCCGTGTGAAAAACATGGTGTTCTCAAATCTAAGCCACAAACAGACATCGTTTGACCTTGGGATTTGTTGATAGTCATTGCAAATGCCAATCTAATTGGAAACTGAATACGTTTGAATTGAATTGGCACATCTGTAGGTATAATAGGAATCCGTGGTATGAGTATATTTTCACCTCTGAACTTGCCATTTAAAATCCTGGCTTCGATCACGTTTTTCATTAATTTTTGAATGACTAATCGCGTACCGTTGCACAGCCGGGGTTCAAATTACGAAGCAAGATAATTGGAGATCCAACCTTTATTTTTTAAAAATGTGTGTCACTTTAATGGTCGTTCATGCCCCCCCCCTCTTGCAGTGAAAAAAAACTTTACACAGCAGATTTTGCCTAATAACTCAACACTCATGGTGTTTGATACATTTTATTTGTTTTTAATGATGTTTTTTGGTCACAACCAATATGAAAATCACAAAAAATAGTTACTTTAATTTTTAACATACATTTATCATCTTCAGAATTTTTGACTTTTAATTTTACCTTGAATTTGACGTAAATGCAAGGTATAAAATACGGAATTTTATAAAGGTACAAAAATTAACATAATATAATTGATAGTGTATATAATTTTTGAAAAAATAATATAAGTGCCACAAATCAAAAATCATTTATTGCCACAATCGATTCAAAGCCCCCAAAAATGGCGCAAACGTCCATAAGAAAATTCTACAGCATCGAAGGACCTCATTGCCAATTTTAACAAAGATCCGACCAAAACTGTCATTTTGTACTATAAAAAAATATGGGGTAGATCCCCATGAGGGGATGTACCTGCATAAGGACATTACAATCATTAAAATCATTCAAAAAAAAAAAAACCATGCAGCTGTTCGAAAAAATCCTTGCAGGCCTGGATTCGATCTCATTCCATCAGGAACTTCAACCTGACGTGCATAACCACTGGACCATCGGGTCGCTCATTGAAGTAAGGATTTACGATAACACATATTGTTTTAAATGACATGAAATGTTAGTTTTTCGATCATAACTTTTTTTCTAGTGAACAAATATCGTCATATGAGTACATGGTACCTAAGTTACACCATCTCCTATCGATTAAAAAAAATCGTCCAAATCGGTTCAGTAGATCAGATGTTATGTGCGAACAAAAAAAAATTAAGGGTGGACTACCCCTAACATTTAGGGGGATGAAAAATAGATGTTGGCCGATTCTCATAGATACTGGATAAGCACAAAAAATTTCATCAAAATCGGTCAAGCCGTTTCAGAGGAGTATGGCAACGAAAACTGTGACACGAGAATTTTATATATTAGATTGAACTGATTTGAAAGTATAACATTTTGTTTAGCTTCGTCCAACAGGCCCGAAAATCACTTTGGTCCACTGGTAGGTTCATCTAGCTTTTGAAAAAAAATGCAGCAAATTAAGTTCATTCAAATGTAATTGGCAAATGTCTCATTACAGAGGTATACCAAGTTTTTCTTCCAGTTTCCGTATTACACCTTTGTATTTTCCTGTCTTTGTAGTGCATCCATCAAAACAAATGCAAACAATTTCCTACTCAAAGAAACAATTTATTGTTCTTGACTTGTCTAAGAAATGTAAATGTGTGCTCTAATTGGTTGGAAGCAAGGGGAGCGCGGGTGGCACCCAAAGTGCGGCCACTTCCTCGTGGTGAGTCCTGGGTAATTTCAATGAGCAAGCAAAGAGTTGAGTAGCTCAAAGAAACAACAAAATGATTAAGAAAATGTTTCGAAGGCACCTTAAGTGAGTATTGAGAGGAAATATTGAATTACAAAATTTCTGCTCAATATTGAAAATATCGGAAATTTCTGAAAATTTGACGAACTTTGGGCCTAATGCGCAAACTAAAATCATAATCTAAAATGGTTTTAAAACATTTCTTGTATATTTCAAACCTTTTTCTTCCATTTAATAACCACCCTTCACTAGTTTTATCATTTGCAATATTTTTTTTAAAAATTTGAAAAATCTAAAAAAAATCAAAAATTTCAAAATTTTAGCCCAAATGCGCAGACTAAAGATGACGTCGCAAAAGTGAAATAACTTACAGAATTGTTACTTATCCTCATTCACAGTAAATGAAAGGTACCCGTTTACGAAAATCAAAAAATATTTTTTTTCGCTCCACCCTAGTGAATACTAAAATTTGGCCCATGTGGTTCACTAGGGAAACTAAGGACACTCTAAACCGTAAGCAAGCTGCTTTTCGTTGGTTAAAAGAAACTGGTCACAGCGCAGATAGGCTACAGTATTGTGAGGCTAGGCGTAGTTTTAAGTATTTGGTAATTTACGGTTTCAGAAAAGAGAATTGGAACAAAGGCTGGCAGATAATATTGACAGGCATAGTTAGATAAAATTGAAAAGTATCTGCGCACACAGCTCAAAACTATCTGCAAGCTTGTAATAGTCTATCACGAAAAAAATGATTCAGATTCTAAAAATATTAAGCATTTTTAATCATGATGAATGATTACATTTTGTATGTTTAGGGTTAAACATTAGTGAATCTTCACCTTGCTAAAAAAAAAAAGTTTACATTTCTTATGCTTCAGTTTAATTATTTTTTAAACTTTAGAAGGTCAAAGAAAGCTCATTAAAAGAGGAAGGGTGCATCGATTATTACCTAAATAAGGGCAGGGGACAGCGAGTCATGAATCCATAAAAGCAAGGGATGAACTTTTTTTCATGACCTTATCAATATATTTTGATGTTATCCATTGTTTGATAGAATGACCTCGTCGCACAAAATGCCAATCCCCTTGTTTAGAAAAGTACTTCGACAACGCTTCTGTTATGATGCCGTCACACTTAGTAGGCAATGGTCCATTTACAGAAATCACCATTTCATGATGCCCTGTTTCATCAGAAATAGGTCTTCTTCTGTTGTTTCTGTGCTCATAACAGGAGGTTAGAGATTCACATACAGACTCAACTGACAGAGCAATTGAAGCAACACATATGAAGTGTAAAATAAGTTCTATATTTTTATGCAGTGATTTTTCACTGCAAAGGAGTTGCTTAATTATTTCTATGCTGCTCAGAGTTTGAAATTCTTTTTCAGGTAAGCTTTTTACAATGTCCAATAAAGTTGAAAGAAAAGTCCTGTATTGGCATTGCAATTCACTGACAGAAATATCTTTCAAATCATGCACCTTTTTTTTTTTTTGCTGAAGATGTAAATTTCTCAGTGTGTGCTGCAGCAGTCAAAGGAGCTCCTTTGAGCCTTAATTTTGTTGCCAATAATTTTAGGTCAGTAATATTTCTGACATGATTTATTATTACCAGGTCATCAGCAGTAAAAACTTTTTCATTAAAATTTTATTGCCATTAACGATGAGAAACTTTGCAGTTCCTTCTCGACATTTAATTTTGTAGTTGACATATATTTTGCTCTTTTGATTTGGCTGCGAGTAAGATTAGAGGAATCTTCAGGCTCTGGGAGGAAAAGTGGTATGCTTTGATACTCCCCTACATTCTCAAGCAACTTTTTATCGTGATGGTAACAGGGCCAAAAACAATTAGTTTGATTGCCTGTGTTTTCAGGTGCAGTGCAATCTTGATTTGATACTTTTGAAAAAGATCACATTTCTTCATTTGTTGCAGCAGATATTTCTTTTAAATGCTTAACTTTTTTCAAAAAAATATCATACCGTTCGTGTGGAAGTATGTCTACTTTTTGCAGGATATTTATGATGCCACTAAATTGATCATACAGATCACATAAGCCAGACAATCTGAAACAAAACTTTACATTGAGAATCCTATTAATATGCGCATTTGCATCAGCTATCTTCTGGCTTTGGGCAGAATTTCCGCTTATTTATTCCAGTTGCTTTTCTTCTAAAACTGAAACAATGCCTGCATAGTCGGTTCGAAAATTTTCATACACTTTTTTCACAGAATTAGCAAACCTAGTTGCACTGTAAAAACAAGGATTTTTAAAATTGGACTCCGACCCTAGTATGGTATCCTTTAAATTTTCATACTCTTTTCCCCAATTGAAAGCAGAAAAGATTGTACCAACAGTTTGGGTTATCGTGACGACCCAATCACATTTTTCATTTTTTCGCATATGGTCATCCACAAGACCAGCTTTATGCATATGGTCTCAGTCATAAAAATATTCTTTCTTTTCGCTTTCAACCATACTGGATGTGAAATGCTCATTTAGGTAATTTGGTACTCCTAAATTAAAATACTGGCCATCAAAAGAGCCGCCAATATACTGCTCACTTGAAATGCCCCAATTGGAAGCTTCTGAGATTATGCTTTCTGCTACAGCTTTCCCAGTATGAGCTTTTATAACTGGATGACCTAGATATATAGCGTGTATTAAAGCATCTGAATAAGGTACAATTGTCATTGCCATGATGAAATGTCTGGTTCGATGCTTCCACGTTGCTTTATCTGCTATTATTTTCACTGGAGGTTTGAATCCAGTTTGTTTCAATCGTCCATTTAGGAATGCTTTTACACGACTTGCAACTGCTTCAGATACAAAAGGTAAAAACTTCTTAACAAATGCTTCAAAATGATTTATATCCCCTAACTCACAACCATTGCTAATGCCAATTGCAATTTCGTCTTCAAAATCACAGTACGGACGACCCTTAAAATATAATTTGTAGGCAATACGTCCCACTCGTAATCCAACTTCTCTTTCTCTCTTCTGATACCGCTGTTTTTCTTCCTCAATCTCCTCCCTCAATTCCAAATTCTGCAAATGCACATTACTTTGCAAATGATCTTTTAAATGCTTCTTCAGAAAACGAAATTTTGGAGGCAAAATGGAATTCGATGAAAATTCTGTTCCATATTCTGGGTCATACACAAAAATAGCTGGATGTGAATTCAACCCACTTCTTTCAGGCATGGGATTCCCTTCTGGTATGCATATTCGGCATATAAAGCAGCAAGTTGATGGATCGTAGTCAAATTCATCAAATAGATTAGTTATATCTGTGATGGAATGGCAGGACTGAAATAAAAAATTTTTCATAGCAGCAGGATTATCTTTACATTCTTTCTCAGAACTCTCATGTTCTCTTTTGTCATCTTTTAAAGAAGCTATTTCATTTTCTAAGTTTTTTACATGATTTAAAATTTTGTCTAGCTTATTATCTACAGAATCTGCACTCATTTCTCTTATTTCCGTCAATTGTTGGTGCTCAGAAGTATTCTCAACAGCATCATTAGTAGTAAAAAGTGAATTCTCTTCAGATTGGACTTCAATGTGATCTGGATCTTCTGGGATTTTTGTAATCTGTTCAGTATCGTTTAAGGAACTGCAATGGGTACTTTTATTTGAGGCACTGTTGGCATGAATGAAGGCAGATATGGATGTTTGTGCCGCGCTTCTATGATCAGTTGTGTTCTAAACTTTGTCTGCAGGCTTACGTTGAATATGCAAAGCATAATTACGCTCAAGTAACTCTTTGTCGCAAAAACGGCATTTAACCTTTCGCAGTGGTGCAAGTGCTGCGCCACGCTGCGCCAAATAAAGAATCTTGCGCCATCCTGCTCCCAAACGCACTTTTTTGATCGCGAAAAAGTGGCATAACTTCTGCTGTTGTTAACCGTATGTTATGACGGTTGCTATGGCGATATTCTGAACACGTGCGTCGCGAAAAATATTCTACTTATCTGAAATTTCAATCCTTTTGCATCTTGCAAAAATTTTGATATTTTTCACAATCCAAAATTATTTTGACATATACTACCTTAGCTTAACTTATTTTATGCTTTATTTTGAGAAAAAAGGAATTTATTTTTAGAAGCATGTCAACATCTAGCATTTACGTCGCGGACGAAGCTTCCTATGTTGAAGATTTCAATCCAAATGCATCTTGCAAACATTTTAATATTTTTGACGATTAACCATTATTTTGACAATAGATACCTTCCATTAGCTTATTTTAGCTTATATTTTGATAACAAACAATTTATTTTTTTCTATTTATATACCTATTAAGTTTTGCAAGCTTGATTTTAATAAGCATTAGGTTATCCATTGCTTCATTTTTTGGAAAAACAATTAAAACAATCAAGCACATAATGTTTAATTATGGCTTTGTACTGAAAGGCAGTATTTTGAAAAGTTGAATTTGTTAAATTATAATTTTAAAAGCTTAAAATAGCATTTTCCATGCTACTAGCAGCAGTGCTCTCATTAGGTCATTAAAGGAAAGATAAAATTTTGATGTGTTGTACAAAATTTAGAGATACTTTATGGCAGCACATAATTATCTCATTCTACTGTTTAGAAGTTCTAACGTCTTTAAGGTTTGTAACCAGCACAGATTTAAGGTGTGAAAAGCAGAGAGACAAACAAATTAAATGTGAAGCAGTATACGATAGTTACGCAAGAAGCTTAATCCAATCAAGAGTCATCAGATTCTTTATTAAATTTAGCAAACCAACAACTAAAGTCAGCTGTTAAGAACAATGTCTTGTCTGAAATCGAGTTGCAAAATGGATGTTAGAAGATGCAGAGAAGTTATGAGAAAGAGAAAGGACAGTAGAACAAAAAGAAATTAAGTTAAACTTTTAAATTAAGGTTTTTCAATTTTTAGCCCACAAAATCTAATTTTGCATAATAAAACATAAAAAAAACTTTATTTTTCAAGCACAAAGGTAGTTCCTCAATTTTAAGTTAAAGCGCATTGTTAACAAAAGAAAATCCAAATGTTATTGATAATTATGCAACTAAAAAACCAAAAAATGTCTGAATTTTTCATATTGTCGAGGAAGCTTTAAACCAAACATTTGCATTTCATACTTGACCACCACGAATGTGATCCTAGGTTGTTCATGGATAGGATTCTTTTCTAAAAAATGAAAAATGATTGGTAGTATGAATGTAATTGTAAAAAAGTGGATGAGTTTATCGTTTGAATTTGACTTTAAATGAATGTTCCAATTTCTATATCCTTGTCTCTGAAATTTGAGTTAAGTACAGTGAAACATTTTGCTGTTCACCTATTGAAACCACATCTAGTATTTTTAAACTCTAACTAAAATTTATTAATAGATAATCAATACTTAGTTAAAATGCAAATATATTTCTGTACCTTAATGCAAAAACAACCAATGTCAAAGTTCTTCGAATTGAGATATTCAGGTTCAAAGATTTGAGTCTCCGTAGGAATATGTAAGATTTGGTGTCTTAGTTTCGCTCCACTGCTAAGACAGTTTGTTTTAAAACATTGGTTGTTGTTGTTAATGACAGAGGATACCTTTTTGTCCCCATTACGATAAAAAACTAAAAACATCAAATTTTTGACATTGGTTGTTCTTGCACTAAGGTACAGATTTAAATTACTATAACTGTATGTGTTTATCACAGTCACATAGTATCTTATTCGAGCCTGCTCCTAAACACAATTCTGCCGCTCCCAAATGGTATTTTCCCTGCTCCCGAAGATGCTCCCAAACCACATTTGGTCACTTGCACCCCTGCTTTCGCGTTAAGCTTGGGCAACTGCGTTTCATCTCGCACGCTTTAACTCGAAGCCGAAAACAAAGACAAGGCTTGAAACGCGAAGCGAAAAACAAAGACAAGGCTTAAATGCGAAGCGAAAAACAAAGACAAGGCTTAAACGCGAAGCGAATAAGACACCACATTCTCCAATCTGATTGGCGACAAGCTGCGTCACTCTGGAGAGTGAGCGGCGAGCACATTCAATGGTAGGAGCTTGAATACGCTTGGCGACAGAACGAGCGTCGAGCGGGAGTCCAGATTTGTAAGATTATCGCTCTTGCAACTGTGGCGTGCTGCTGTGAGTGACATCCAAAGTTTCGGCGATAAGGTTGTCGATAAATAGAAAAATTTGAATTCTTTTTTAAATAAAAATGAAGAATGATTTTCGGTAGACCGATAGTCACCCAGTTAAAAACCAGTCGTTCGATAATTTGGGAGTTATTTTTAATTATTTTTTACTTTAACGACTTTATACTAAAAGCATGGGTGCAAGTTTAGTGATGTGTTCAGGACGGAAAATATTTTGAGCCGCCTCCCCCCATGCTACTTAGATAAAATATATATATATATATATATATATATATATATATATATATGGGCGATTCGCTGCAACTCGTTATTTTTCACACGAAATCTGTCCGGGCACGATTTTTTGAAATGTTCGTATAATTATAATACTATTGCTCAGAAAATGAATCTATTACTTTGGTTTGAAAGAGAGCCAACTGAAGTTTCTGTTTTTCATGATAGGGGGTATTTCCCCCGCTTAGTATAACCAGGCAGGGGACTGCGCCAGGTGACTGTGTTTTTGCTCTTTGTTGCGTAATATCTGCAAAACTATTGGAACATAATTAGTTACGAGACTACCTATACATTTAGGCACAAATCGTGGACATAACTAATATGTTTCATAATTAAATTAATTGACATTAATAAAATCACTTCCCAGAGGACTTTTTTCGCAACGACCCTGATGCATACTTTCATCACAAATGTGGCTCTCAAACTAAGCAAAGTAGCGTTTCACACCGTTCTCGGTGATTTCGGCAAATTCGCACTAATTACTTTAAACTTCATGCCAAAAAGAATTTGAAAAAGTTATGGATTTTGCGTATTACAGCTTTGAATTTGTTGCAGGGGACTGTTTGAAAAAACTCCGGACAGAATTTACATGGCAATTTTAAGTTTTAGAAATACATAATTGTACCTTATTTCATAAGAAAAATATAGCTTCATTATTCTATGTTTAGATATTTATTGCCAAATTTATGTAGTGTTAATAGATTTTTTGAAATACTATCTTTAACAGTTAGACTATGGGATTGGGACAGCCAGGGGACTGTGTTTTTGGAACTTAGATAATTTCTAGAAAAAAAAATTAAATTGTTATCACTCCAAATACGATTGGGCCACAAAGTATTAATGCTTTACTTGCATTAAGAGTGATAATTACTTTATTACACATTATTATTTTTAAAATACTCAGTCCGGACAGCCAATTACCAGTTTACAGATAATCACCCATATATATATATTTTAAATAGATTTTTTGGAAAATTGTTGTCAAATAGTATATTTTTAAGAAGAGAAATTTCTAAATTAAAAGCAGTTTAAAAGCAGTTAAAAATGTTTGCTCAAGTATAACCTTCAATAACGACTTTGCTTCACTGTAACTGTTTAACTGTTCAATCGTATGAAATCGCTGGAAGAAACCATTTGCAGGATTGCAGGGATGGATATTTTTTGAGCACGTGTAAATGGTAGACCGGAACGTTTTAGGATTTGTTTTTTGGACACGGATTTACCTTATTTTTTGACAACTGGACTGCCTCCTGATTTGCTGGATATGATTTTGGATTTTGTCGCGCGGAACTTCAGGTGAGATGTTTTTATTTTCACAGCAGGACCGTCCTGTGGGTGGCCGGTTTTTGGGAATTTTATTCCTAATCGGTCGAGGCGAAACCCCTGCTTTTAGTTTTAGGTTTTTGTTCTAATGTGCGGTATGCAGGCTCACATTGGTGCTTTTTTGCCCAATGAATATCTGTAGACTGCATATTTTGAACTAAAACATCCTCTCTTTAGTTTATTTTAAAATTTTTTGGTCTTTCGACCATTCTTGAATCCCCCACGGCTGATGAGCTCTGGATTCAACCTTTCTCCTTTCACTTCTCCTAATGTGCCATTTTCTATTTCATTATTAGTATTTTTTATTTGTTTTATTATATATATATATATATATATATATATATATATATATATATATATATATATATATATATATATATACTAGTTGACCCGGCAAACGTTGTTTTGCCATATAAATAATTTCCTAGTAATTTCTAGTGTAGACAAAAAATAGCTTACTTATTGTAAGTATGTATGTATGTATGTATGGTAGAATGTGTATATTGTATGTATGTAAGAATGTGGTATATGCGTGAAATAAGCATGGAGCGCTGTGAACGATGAGGGAATATAAAAATAACAAAAGGCAAACATTATTTTTAAGTTATTATAATTTATTCCTTAAAATTATATATCAATAAAAATTTGTGTCACTTTAATGGTCGTTCATACCCCCCCCCCCTCTTCCAGTGAAAAAAAACTTTACACAGCAGATTTTGCCTAATAACTCAACACTCATGGTGTTTGATACATTTTATTTGTTTGTAATGATGTTTTTTGGTCACAACCAATATGAAAATCACCAAAAATAGTTACTTTAATTTTTAACATATATTTATCTTCTTCAGAATTTTTGACTTTTAATTTTATCTTGAATTTGACGTAAATGCAAGGTATAAAATACAGAATTTTATAAAGGTACAAAAATTAACATAATATAATTGATAGTGTATATAATTTTCGAAAAAATAATATAAGTGCCGCAAATCAAAAACCATTTATTGCCACAATCGATTCAAAGCCCCCAAAAATGGCGCAAACATCCATAAGAAAATTCTACAGCATCGAAGGACCCCATTGCCAATTTTAACAAAGATCCGACCAAAACTGTCATTTTGTACTATAAAAAAATATGGGGTAGATCCCCATGAGGGGATGTACCTGCATAAGGACATTACAATCATTAAAATCATTCAAAAAAAAAAAAAAACATGCAGCTGTTCGAAAAAATCCTTGCGGGCCTGGATTCGATCTCAATTCATCAGGAACTTCAACCTGACGCGCATAACCACTTGACCATCGGGTCGCTCATTGAAGTAAGGATTTACGATAACACATATTGTTTTAAATGACATAAAATGTTAGTTTTTCGATCATAACTTTTTTTCTAGTGAACAAATACCATCATATGAGTACATGGTACCTAAGTTACACCATCTCCTATCGATTAAAAAAAAATCGTCCAAATCGGTTCAGTAGATCAGATGTTATGTGCGAACAAAAAAAAAAATTTAGGGGTGGACTACCCCTAACATTTAGGGGGATGAAAAATAGATGTTGGCCGATTCTCATAGATACTGGATAAGCACAAAAAATTTCATCAAAATCGGTCAAGCCGTTTCGGAGGAGTATGGCAACGAAAACTGTGACACGAGAATTTTATATATTAGATATATATATATTTTTTTTTTTTTTGCAATTTTTGAATATTTGTGCTTAATTTGATTTTTTTTTTATATAACAATGTGAGCCTTTTTTTAGGTAAAGCATTTCAAGCATTTTGTTATGTGTGTAGCAAAGGGGGGTCTCCCTCGCGTATTTTCTACATTTTGGCTCCGAAAACGTAAAACTGAATGAATGTCATAATTTGAACGGGAGGGGGGTCCGGGGGCTCCCCCGGAGTTTTTGAAAAAAAAAATCCTAAATACCGTATATACTCGCGTATAAGTCGAGAAATTTAGTCCAAAAATGAAGTATAAAGTTAGGAGATCGACTTATACGCGGGACAGAATTTCTGAAATTTTTTCCCGAATAACTCTCGGAAAATAACACTCAAAAACGATAAGATTTTTCCGATTCAGTCTAACTATTTTAAACAGAGGCTAAAGAAGTAAATACTCATACATTCTACTGTATTTTTGCATGGTTTCATTGTGAAATAAAGAATAAATAATTACAATATACGGACTGACGGCGCGAAAATTGCGGGAATTGCCGTATTCGCGAATTTTCCGATTGATGGTGTCTATATTTTTAAAACAGAATATGATACGGCTACATCGCAAAATTTTGTTAGTAACAATGCAAAAAAAAAAAAGCAACAGATAGTAAAAATTGTAACCGCAAAATTGAACCCTTACAAAAACCGCGATCGTAAAATCGAATCCTTTACAAAAATCGCGATCTCAAAAATGAGCCCTTTTTGTGAAAAAGAATAACAATCGTGCTATTTTCAACACAAGAATGCTCACTGCATTTCATTTTCCTTCTTTTTAAAACGGTTTTTTTTTTTTTTTTTTTTTTTTTCAAAAAATCACGGGGAAACGTTCCCGGATCGGTCCCGATTTACAAAAATTGCGATCGCAAAAATGAAACCTTTTTGTGAAAAAGAATAACAATTGTGCTGTTTTTCACACAAGAATGTTCAGTGTATTTCATTTTCCTTCTTTTCAAAATGTTTATATTCAAAAATCGCGACAAAACGTTCCCGATCGTTTCAAAAAGTGCGGTCTCGACTTATACGCGGGTTTTCGATTTTTCCCGATACAGTTATCCCGAAAGTAATGGGGTCGACTTACACGAAAGATCGACCTATACGCGAGTGTCAGTACGCGAGTGTCGGCCATTTTGGTAATGTAAAGGAAAGGAATGGGCTTCAGAGGCTTCTTTGGAGACTGTCGATTCTAAAAGTGAAATTCAGACTATCGCAAAAAAATATTAGAAAGAAGAGGGTTGAGGACTCTCGGAATTATTTTGGAATTGAAGCTCCAAAAGTTGAAATCTGCACTGTTAAAAATTTTCCTGAAATTTTACGGTAAATGTTACTGCCATCCATGTTGCCAGTAACTTATACCGCAAAAACTTTTTTTACTGTAAAATTTTCCGGTGGAGAAAACGATAGTTAAAAAGCGCAAGATGCGAACGATAAGGACTGAATCCTGGTGTACCGCGCGCTGATCGGTCAATGGCAAAAACCGTCCAACGCTGAAGTTCCCGTCCATAGGAATAGCATTGCGCGCGACTTGCGCTCCCGAAAAAAAAGTGGATTACTAATGAAATAAATTAAGTCATGCAATTTGGTTTTCAGTTTTACATTCTTTGATGTGCTGTGCACTAGTCTAGTGCCTTCAATGAAGTCTTATTCTCCTCAGGATTTTTAAAAAAATTATTTTGTTTTATCAGGCCTATGTTCAAGGTTTTGTTTGCTGTATTCTGAGCAATATTTTGAACGATAAAAATAAACCAATGCATTTAGAATGTACTTTAATCTATTAACTAACGGTCTTGCTTCATTTCATAGTGTTTTTTTACCTGTAATTTTATTTTTAAGACTGTTTTTAAAAGTCCACGAAGAAGCTTGCTTTGGCGACAGCTGGGCTTTAAACGCACGCCAAACAGGTTACTGTACTCAAGGTTTAAAGCGCTTGCATTTAAAGTAGGGGAGACTGGGTACGGTTGTGACAATTTTCATTTGCTCCCCCATAGATCCCTTAGCAATGCCTGTGAGCTGGTTTAAAGTTGTTTTTATGTTAAAGTGTTTATTTGCCTGCTTATAAACACTAAAATTTTCTCCAAGTACAATAGTTAACTCACAGGACCAAATTAAACAAAAAAGGAAAAAATGTCACAACCGACCCCACCCCAGGGGCGGTTGTGACAGTGCTTGGGGTCGGTTGTGACAAGTTCAAAAATACAGCAAAACAGTCTAGATCACTTTTAATTTCAAGTAATATTAAACGTATTCCAACATAACCTTCATCTGGAAAAGTTTAACATTTAACAATGTGTCTCGTTCAGTTGAAGTAGCCTTATACCAAGTTTTACAAAAATATCAGGTTTTTGGAATTTCGTAACGTCTGTTTTGGCAACATTATGCACATCCTGTGGGTCATAACCGTGTCTGTTCATATCAATTCTCAAGTATCAAAGAAAGATTCCACATTTATTTGTTTTATTGAAGCTTGTTACTCTTGAAAGGCTAGTTGCATGAGCTACACGAACAGACGTGAAACATTTCTATTCATAAATGAACGGAACCATTTCTCAGTAGCCATTTTACTCTCATATCTGCTTTCAGCGTATATGTAAGCTCAAAAGCACTTTATTATGAGCAATATAACCTATGCACACGTTGTTTTCATTGTGACAGCGCCGGCCGGCTCCATCGCGTTTACGAATGAATGTTTCGTAGCAAAAACTTACGATTAACGTTGCATTTCCAAAGCTGTCCGAAAGAAAAAAAAGTTTCACTTCTTTATAAGCTTCTTTATATTTCATTCGGTCACACTGCCCTATTTCTGTCTTCTCCAAGCGTATTATGGGCATCAAATATGATAAAAACATGTTTTACTCGTGTCACAACCGACCCCAACCCACTACTTTTGAAAACAGCAATCGCCATGGCAATACAAAATAAACTACATAAAAAGTAATCACTGCTATTTCAGTATTAAGATTCACTACTAACGGGGAGAAAACTTTCATTTCTCTATCTGTACCCATTCAACAGGAATTACTAAAAGACATCGAACAAAAAAACTTACTTTTGACTGTTAAAAAGTAACCAACCCCTCTGCTAGCGTTAATGTCGCTCGATGGCTACCGCAATGCTTTGACACACATTCAGACAAACATGCTGATACTCTCTCTCTTTGCTTCAACCAGGTATTACAGTATAACTTCGATTTAACGATACCCGATTTAACGATTTCCCCAATTTAACGATACATTTCATTGGTCCCGACTCATATACCTTGACTTTAATGTTAAAACGTCCTCAATTTAACGATAGCTTTCCTCGATTTAACGATGATATAGGGCAGGGCCAAATTATCTCTCGTCAAAAATACAGTAATATATGTTTAAAATATTTTTATAACTATTTTACTTGCAACAACATGAGACCTCATGTTCCAATAGTAAAAAGATTCATCCTTCAGTAACGTCCAAACTTCTAGCATTCCAAACAAAATTTTTTAGCACCTTAAGAGGAGAGTAATCAGTTAAAAAATATGAGGTCGAAAAAGGTGAAATTTTCTCAACACGAGAAAACAAAGATCGATGAAATAACTTTGGAAATAATATAAATGCGCAGTTTTCTCAAAGAAGCAAAATAACGTATGTTTAAGCGTTCACTTAATTATCCACAGTTTGATCCGTTTAACTTATAAGTATGCTTTCTCGATTTAACGATATCCTCGATTTAACGATAATTTTTTACAGTCCATAGGCAATCGTTAAATCGAGGTTATACTGTAATTATGGTTTAGCTAATATGACGACTGTCACAACCGCCCCGCGTCACAACCGTCCACAGTCTCCCCTAATTTAAAGCAGAAAGATGGAGGGTCTCTTTTAACGGAATTTTTATATTTTGGAAGTGTTTAAAACATTTCTATGAGTACGCTTGATTTTTTTTTTTTTTGTATTACATTGTACAAATTATCTTTCTACAAATATTTTATCACTTTAGTGTCTCTTATTCTCAGGAATCTCTGCTGCTTCATTGATATTGTATTCGATAGTTACGAAAATATCATAGTGTCAGAAAATTTTTCGAAATTTAGTTTTAGAATTAAAATAAATGAATATGAATTGATTACTAAACTTTCAATATTCATTTGTCACCAAAAATAACGATTATAAACGTAATGGACTATAATTTGTTTATAGAATATATTAATTCGACGATTTTTTTTGTGTGTGTCTGAGAGTGATGTTTATGTATGATTATATCGGGAAAGTGCATATAATCGGCTTTATAGAATCCATGTATAATTGTAAAAAAGGCTAATAGGAAATTTATAACAATTTTTTTGGTAAAACACTTTCAAATGTTCATTGCACAAATGACTATAAATATCATTCATACATAAATACTAGTCAAAATAGTACTTTTTTATGAAATAGATATTGATTCTCAAAGAAATTAATTTTAAATATTATAGTTACTAAAGACACGGACTAATTGTATTTTCACAAGTTTATTTTTTGTTGAATAAAAATGTAAGATATTTATCCAAACATTCCGATGCTTTGGAAAATATATTTTCAAACCCTATTTCCAAATATAGTTATTTTATTTTTCATGGTTATGTACATCAAAGCTATCAAATTATATCCTTGAGCTAGGACAATATTTTAATGTTTAGTAAAAAAACTTGTAAATATATATGATTAGAATCATTTAATACATTTACTGATTTTAACAATGTATCTTACTTAAATATTCAAACTTATTCATTACTTATTTAAAATGAATGTTCTCATTAAAAGTTGTATAAACAGAGTTTATAAAACTTTGACAAGATTTTACTTTACATAATACTTGAAATGTATTTTTTAAATTTATTTCTTAGATTTAAAAAATCTGTTAAGTGTTTAAATTAGGGATGCACCGATAACCAAATTGGCCTATTACCAATTAATCGGTTGTTGATAATCGGCAGATTATTCGGCTGCGCCGATTAATGATAAGGATGATTGCTTTTAATATTGCCAATTTCACAATCATTGTTTTTTTCTCTTTTATATAATTCCTAGTTTAGAAATAGTAATTTATTTCTGAGAGAAGATTTTTTTTTCCATTTTCCTAATTTTCACAAAATAATTTCATTGTTTTGTCATATTTCTTCAAACCAATTTTCATATTGTCAATATTACATTAACATATTGTTAATTATATTAATTGGACATAAAAATTTAAAAAAATGGAGGGAGGGGGTCTTTGGTGAGCACTCCAATTTAGGAATACTTTTAATTTAAAATTTTAATAATCAGTAGCCATTTAATTCAAGACTTTTATTCTTTGCGAAAATTAGAGGTTATTTAAAAGCACTGTGCTAAGGAGAAAACTATCGCGATATGAAAAATGTTGCAACATTGCGTATGTGTATATTTATTCAAAAAGTTGGAGAATTATTTTTTGATAACTTTATATCAACTGTGAGGATTATTATTACTGTCGATAAAATCATTCATCATAGTTTCTTAGTGGAGGTACACTTTAAAGAACATTAAAAAAAAAGGTTTTCAGCGATTAATCGTCCCAATTTCTCCGATTATTAATAATCGGCAAAGTGGCCGATTAATTGGTACTGCCGATTAATCGGTGCATCCCTAGTTTAAATGTATATAGGTAAAAATTTAATTTTGGAAAAAGTACAAAAATTACATGAAGTAGCAGATAAAATTTTAGCGGATCCGAAAAATATTCACAACGACTAATGAGTGATGTGAAATGCCGCTTGTCTGGCATAAATTCATTCATACGATTAAAAAATAATACCAAATGCACCAACAGAAGTGTTAGGTTGGGTTTTCCTTTTCGACCGCGGGCAACTGACCACTTTACGCCAAACGAGTGATACCACGCAAAGTGCGGATGCCCTAGCTAATTCGAGTTGGACGGTTTTTCCACTCGGAGAGCATGCGCAGAAGCGCTATTTCCGTCCTTGTCCCTTCTTTGAGTATAAAGGTTCTCTACTGAATCCAGGACCCAATTTTTACACACTGCTTTCTCATCCACTATACCAGATGAGACACAATAAGTGAGCGTAAATAGGGTACCATATGCCCAGGGCCTGATTATCCAAAAGGCATGAGAAGCTTGTGCTTTCCCTAAAAATTATCAGGGGGCCCAAAAATGACTGAAAACTTGTGATTTAAAATTGTAGTTTCTCCTTTTAAATGCATATCTTAAGGTTATTGTAAACATTAGAACTGGTTCAATAAAATTTTTCTGGAAAGTTTTAAAATTGAAGACACATTTCATAAAACATTAATCCCACCACAAGCTATTTTTAAATGTGGGATTTGACGCTACTTTTTTACAGTGTACTTTGATTATGTTTTATTAATTTTGAGAAGTAATAAATCTAATACAACATCTTTATAGAATTGCAATGCAACCATGTGTATTATGTGTGAAAATTCTACATATTAGTGGAGGAAGGGGACAGACTTTAATCCGAATTCTGTTTGGGCAGCTCTTAGAAATGATATGTACCCTTAGCGAGATTTGTTTCAATGTCTCAAGAGTAGAAATACCCCCCCCCCCCACCCTTGCTTCAAAAAGCAGGGGGCCTCAAAATGAGACAGAGCTTCCCCTAACTTTACTGGTTAATCGGGCCCTGCATATGCCTCGCACAGTCAGTCACGTGGTGATCAATTGGCGCAGTAATCGCAATTTTTTTTATCGGTACAATTTACTGTAAAAATTTTCTATATTGTAAACGCTACATTTTACAGTAACGTTTGCCGTAAAAGTTTCCTTAATATTTAACAGTGTGGGTTCGTACATACTTCATCAAAAAAAAAAAAAAAAAAACCGAAGGGTCCAGAAGAAAATCCAAGGTGCATAAAAAATGTAAGGAATTACCGCAAACCTAAGCACGAATGCGTTAAAAAAAACGAAAGTAATAAGACAACACGTAATTCCACAGCTGAATTTGCACTCATATTGATTCAGAATAAAAGCAACAATCAGCAAAAACCGTAATCGCAAAAGGGGAATTACTCCTTTGAACGAGATCGCACGTTGCAAAACACAAAAATAAATGAAAACAGCAATACCATTTCTCAAAACCTCACCGACTTATTTCTTTTTTATTTTCAGTTTTGCTCTGTACAAAAAAATATGCTAGAGGCGCTGTTTTTATGATGTATCCGCTCATGAGGTGGTGCGACATTGACATTTATGCGGCGTCGCAGCGAGACTTGACTGACTACCAATTATTCTTTATGTTCAGTAATCAAAACGTAATGATTTCTTTTTTTAACTTGGTACTCTTTCGAATATTTATTAATTTTTAAAAGAAACACAAGAGGAATTGAAGATTTTCCCATTCAAGTAATGATTTTTTGAAAAAATTCACACTGAGTATAGATTCTTTAACCCACTCCCGCCCAGGGGGGAATTCGAAATGTCACGCCCGCTTCAATTTTGAAGATATTTCCGAAACTCTTTCCCACACCAACTGCCTAATCTATTGTTTTCAAAACTTCTCTTTTGGAATCATTTTATCAGAGCCCCCCCTCTCCCCATTTTACTAACGATGACTAGAGATACAAAAAACCCGTAGTTTTTGAGAGCCGGGAAAAAGGTTCTACCCATAATTCGCCCAAGCCTTATCTATCGCGACCTGTCACCATGAATGCAAAGGGGTAGGAGATAAGAAGAGGACAATAGGTGCTGGAAGAGTGAACTGAACACCTGCTGTTTTCCTGGAATGAAGGGGAAATCATTTCAGAATAGGGATTTTTAGCAGGACTTAATGCGCTTATACCACGTGCTTCCCTATATCTTAAATTGAATTTCTGCGGTTCGTTCTTCGTTGATTTGTTCGAAGGGGCGACGGAAAACTTCAGGATGATTTGCGCCATCATAGAAAGGTTTCATGTAAGGGTCATTTCATGTAAAATGAGCAAAAATGAGAAAAAAGTAGTGGCCGCATGGTTATAGATTTTTATGAAATTTAGTACACAGCATAAGCGTAGCGTCGGAGGGGCACAGGGGAGCACGTGCCCCCCCAACTTGTTGGACACTTGTTCTTTAGAACCTGAAATTTTATGAAATCAGAAGGAAATTAGTCGTCGGAATATCATTTGCAGTTATTTTCCTTCATTTTATCTTTGAATTATTACCCACATTTATGTGGGTGAAGGGGGGGGGGGCACGGAGGAATTCCGGTTCTTCGTCGAAATTTTCAGTGTTTGGCACCAAATTTTTCCCGAAATTGGGGGACGAAAATCATCGAAAAGATTATTTCCATTTATGAGCCAAAACTATTGTCTGAAAGATTTTTTCTTTTGCCTAAAACAGTCCTTAGGATTGCTAGTATTGTTTAATGTAAGGCCTCTGGGGATGTTTTGCCCCCTCCCCCGTCCTATTTCTGGGGGTCACATTTTATTGTGACCTCCTCCAAGTGTGTGCTATTACTGCCAAGCTATTACTACCAAGTGTGTGC
>JAXGGA010017219.1:0-24838 GCA_038373865.1 Uloborus plumipes | reverse complement strand
CTTGTGATGACGAGGCAATCCTTCCAGAGAAAATTGTTCCAGTTGTTTATTAACAATAGTATGCTCTGGCTGAATTTATGAAATAAAATAAATGCTCAGAAATATGCAATTCAATACAATTTAATTGAAAACTAACATACTTCTTCTGTCTTTGCCAATACTTGAGTAAGAATAGCCCTGGAGAAACCTTCTTTTGTGTAATCAAGAGCTGACACAGTTAATTTTATGTAAATGTCTTGCGTTGTTTTACTCACAAGATGAAAGAGGCTGGTGGCAAAAAAAAAAGAGAGAACTTTCATGAAAGCAAATAATGAGCACTATTAAAATTTAAGCAACAAAATGCAATGTCATTTGAACAAGATGAAATATGCTTTTAAAAAGTTTTTAAACACAATAATAAAGCACTCACTTTTGAAAAGTGTTGCACCTGTTCAAAAATTTACAACCTTTATGAGTACTAGAGAGCTTTCCAATAAATAGGAAGTACATTTGGCTGTAAGTATTCAAAACTTTAATAGGACTTAAAATAGAATTTGATCTGTCATTGTCTTTGGTTAGCTGTAAAATTAAATAAGATGTATTAGAAAGGAATGAACTGCAAAACAAAAAGTTTACAACTAATAACTAGTGAAAGTAAAACTATGTTGCATACAAAATATATAAAGCATGGATTGTCAATATATGCACTATATTTACTTTAATTCTTCTTTCTTTCGGTTTTCATTACATGCTTTATTTCATTCATGTAAGAAATTCAAGAACTTTTATCTTAGTTGTAGAAAATAATCACATATGTCACAGCTTCTATACTAGACTATGATTATATAGAGGAGACTCGGTAACTCAACACCCCACAGGATCACAAAAATATGTCGAGTTATGCGGGTGTCGGCTAACTGAGATTCCATATCTTCAACTATTGTAGTGTTTTCTGTATTACTTATTTTTATTGTGCTTACCATCAGTGTTATAAAAATTAATTTCGGTAAATGATTTTTTGTTTGTTTCTTTTTTTATTTTGTTTGTAAAGAACATAACCAAACTAGTAGTACAATTTTGAATACTCTATTAAGAATAAATCCATAAGATTTTGAAAAGAGAAAAAAGCTCCCAGTTGAAGAGAAAAGCCCTGCTCACACTTGATTGAAAAACATGTGTCGAGCTGGTGCTGCCTTGTTTCTCTTCTGGACTGCCTTGTGTGTGGGGGCGGGGGGGGGGATACATTTCTCCAAACCCTTCTGAGCCCTAGGACTAGGATAGCACGAAATGTGATGACTATCTCCTCTGGGTACTAGTGGGAGTTCTCAAAAAGAGGGAAAACAATTAATTGACTGACCCATAAACCGCTAACTATTCAAAAATGGTCAATGTGAAAGAATATCTGTAGCAAAAAGTGGATTAAAAGAGGAAGTGGATGTCGACTTATAGAGGTTCCTGAAAAAGTGTGTCGAGTTAGAGGTTTTCACCCATTGAAATTAGCATCGGACCAACCATTAGACGTATAAATGTCGACCTACCAAGGTGGTCGAGTTATCGAAGTTCCACTTCATATAATAATGTTATAATATATTAAGTAAAATTCTGATTGTGCTGCAAAGCATGTCAAAAGAGGATCATACAACAAAACCAATTCCTAATATATTTAATTGCTACGATGTTTATAGTTACAGATTTAATGCCAAATTATTTGATCAAATGTCAATAAATCAGTAATATATTTTTTAATATCATGAGTTATGACCAGGCACGTGCCGTGAACGAACGCCCAGGGTAGGCAGATGAGATAATTTGTGGAATAATAATACATATGTTGAAAAAAAGCATATGCTGTTAACCGTAATAAAACAGTATGAATATGAATGATATTTACGTAGTCCCTAGTATAAACATATATAAAAATATTTTCATCTGATTCTATAGAAAATCCATTCTTCTTTCTTTCATTGTGGTGAAAATATCTGTGACTTTCATAAAAATTGAAAGTGGGGTCTTGTTTCATTTTGTTCACTTTCTTTTTCTATGGATATCAAAACAAGAAAGAAAGGTTGTTAATTTGTCATTCTGTTCCTTTTGTTGCTCTTAGTTCTTTTTATGGCCGAAAATATTCACTCTAAAAAAATTGTGGCTGGTATAGTCAAAATTAACTGCAACAACATCAGTTTCTGGAAACAGTTGGCTCAGTTCACTTTTCAAAAATAAAATCAAGTACATTTTTTATACATTTGTCAAAAAAAAACTTGTTCCCATAAATATCTACAAATCTGCAATCCGTCTTATAATGTCAAAAAGTTTCGGTACTTTTTTTCTAGACTGCTGAATGCATCCTTATCAACTCTAAAAGCTAATTTTTAAAATTGACTTCCATATAATAATGATATGAATTTTTCAATATTTTGTCGCTTTACTTCGTAAGTCTTTTTTTTTTTTTTCAAAAAGTTTAAACAGAACAACTATCCTGAGGTTTCAACTTAAACATGGGAAACAATATGACAAATGAAAAAACGAAACATTTGAAAATTACGGAAACATTTCATAGAAAACAAACAACCATATAAAAAACGAATCAAGATGCCAAAACCATTGAGAATTTTGCTAACGCTCACCGCCCTGCACATAACGTCCAAATTGCAGCGGAGAATCGAAGAGACCGGCAGAGAAAGAGTGTAGCTTTCGAGCTGATCTTCGTCGGCTACGCCAGATAGGCTGATTTTATTCTGCCTCCAAGGTCGCTTTGGCTAACGCGAAGAGGGGGAAAAGTGCGGCACGGGGGTGTTTTGCATGCTAAGCATTGCATAGATACGGAGGTCGAAAAGCAGCGTCGGTCGCTGCTTTTCAAGTGTACCAAAATGGAAAAATTCCATTTTTTTTTCTTTTTTTCTATTATTGCTGTGTAAAACCGAAATATTTTTTTCTAATCAACGCATTAAATGTCATTGAATGAAGTGGTGAGGTTGGTCTGTTTTCTTCGTGGGTAGGCACTGCCTACCTTGCCTACCCAGACGGCACGTCCCTGGTTATGACCATGACGGGAAAAGCATCACAATCCATGAAAATAACAATGTACTTGTTATGAATTAGTTGATATTGATTTCAGTCAATAAAAATTGTTTTTTACCTGAATGAAGCAGGCGTTGAGATCATTTAAAAACTCATCCAGGTATTCTTGTGTCTTTGTCTGCAAATAAACAAAACCAAAACCAATGTTTTGTTATCAAGAAAGAGTTATTTTAGAGGTTTACATAAACTCCAACACCTCATTAATTAAACTTTTGCAATTCTCTTCAACACGGTCACTTCTTCATTTCACCATTTTACTAGGCAAACACATAAGAAAGATTTAAAACTATTTTTGCGCTACTATACTGTTTTTTTTCTCTCTAATTGAGGGTAAAACTTTACAATAAAAAGCCCATAAAAATGAACTGTCTTGTTTTTAATATGAACTACCAGTATGTAATTAAACCATAATAGTTTAACCTTAACAAAGATAGCACATTTCAATAAACTAAAATGTTGGAGAAAACCCAGTCGTTTAATTGTACTAATAAAATGATCTATACTGCCGTGTTACCAAAGTGATATTTGCACTGAGCGGCAAATGAAATGCAGAAATCACTTTTTAATGTTTTATGCCCCTACAGATGGCACTTTTTTCGAAAATTTTATTTTAATATTTCTCGTTCACAAATGACCATAAAACAACGTATTTAGATAATATATGTAGCAACAAATTATACCTGGCGACAATAATTCAATTTTCATAAAAAGTGCAGATTAGATTTTTGTGCTTGGCACACCAGTACAACACTTATATTATTTTTAAAGTTTTTAGTATTCTTGGGATAGTATTAAATTATTTTTTTCCAACCTTGGTTTTTCCCGCATGCCGAAAAGGACAAGGTACGGGTCAAAGAAAACCTGGTGACCCTCGAATTTTGCGGCATGCCGGCTAATACGGGGTAATACAGTAAGTTTTTTATGTCAAGAATGCAAAAGTATTACAGTAAAGACAAGGTTATTTTTTTCCCAAATATACAAAAATAAAACACATACCTCATCAAGATCTAAAAGCAATTCTAAGAAATGGCACCCAGTTATACAGATTTGTCGACCATTTTCCTTATCCAATTCCATCTCTGAAAATTCTTTACTGCTGGGTTTAAAGAAATGCAACAACTTTTTTAGAAAAATGCGATATATAGTGTCATCTAATTTCTTCAAAGAATCATTAGGATTCTGAAAAAGAAGAGGGGGAGAAGCAGCTTAAAAGTTAAGAAAAATGACTCATTTAATGCTGCAATTTAATCTTCCATTTTTTAGTATAACAAACAAAACAAAAAAAAACAGTAATTCTAGAAAATACATCCATGAAGTAAATATGACCAAAGCAAATTATATACATATAAAATGATAAGAGTAAGAAAAAAATTAACTATATTTTCAAAGAACAATTTCATTTAGTCAAAATTTCATAAACACTAAAAACTCGTACAGAAATATAGCCCATTTTTGAAAACACATTAAAAATTATTCAGAATTTTGAGGAATTATACTTTGTTGACATCTTCAACTTTTGAAAACATTTGTATTCCCCGACACAGAAAGAAAAAATATCAAAATTAATTACTTTAAGAATGCAATCTATGAGATCCCAATCCCAACTGCTGTAATCCTTAGTCAGCACTTGAGTATCTTTTAAAGCCTGGTCAATACTGTCAATCATTTCCTGCAAAAAATAAATAAATAAATAAAATTAATCAATTGATTAAAAAAAAGATTAATGCAATATGTGGACGACAATCTGTTTGTCCCAAATCAAAAAGCTCATACTTATTGAATATTTTTAAAACAATAGATCAGTTTTTTTTCTTGGTACAGTATTCAAATTATTTAAATTTAAACGATGTTTCATTAAAATATGCTACATCAATGTTTCTCAACCTTTTTTACTCCACGGCACACTTGAGAATTTGCTCAATCCTCGGGGCACACTGAATTAAATTTCAAAATGTCCATTTGGACAATGTTTTCATCACTCATTAGTAAAAATCACCTTTACTATATGGACAGAACAATCCCTACAACTAACCTAAAGCATTTAATATCATTCAAATATTTTAGTTACTTTTTACAATATTTCAAAGATAGAATTTGAGAGAAATTCTGGATCCGCCCCCAAAACTCAAATGCTCTTAATTAGATTTGTTTGAGTATGATACAGTTATAAACAAACTAATGCTTCTCCACTAATAATAAAGCTGAAGGTGGGTCTGTCTGTCTGTGACCCGCGTAGCGCCAAAATCGTTCGATCGATTTTCTTAAAATTTGGTACAAAATTTGCTCGTAGCATGGGTGTGTGCGTCTTGAAGCGTTTTTTCAAAAATTCCATTTCGTTCTTTTTCTATTCTAATTCTTAGCTCATTTTTCATACAAATTCAAAGAAATATTTCATACACATTTTCAAGTCTTATGTCATTCGAAAGCTTCAAATTTTCTGCTAAAAATAATGTCAGTTTGAAGTTTCTACGAGCATTAGAAGAGCTGTAATAATTGTTTTTAGAATCCCGGAAATTCAAGGCTTACCTACTCAAGGCTTACCCCTTAAAGCAAGCCAAACGATTCTAAAATGGTTAAACTTGAGAATAAAATTTAAAAATAAAGATGAAATGAATTATTTTATCACAACCGGAACTGAACTTTTCATGTTGTTACCATGGTTACGTTTTACTGTCTGTTTGCTTATTGTGCGCCTGGCAGCCACGGACGCTTCCATCTAAAAAAGGGGAGTTAGGTTTTGGGTGCGCACTACCCGATGCCTTCAGCTTTTGTTCGCTTACTACTCCCTCGTTGCTTTTCCCCCTATTTCGAGAAAGTCCGAAGAGACTTGGCGTGTGCGCAGATGCGGCGGAGGTCGTACAAAAAAATTTTAGACTGTAATACCTTTTTTTGTTTCGTTCTTTTTCCCTTAATAATTTTCAAAATGTATTTGTTTTTGTAGCAATCCAAACTCCTAGCCTTATTGAAATGAATTATTTTAACTGTTGGAAAAAATCGTCTGTTTTTATTGTCTCAGTTTTAAAGGAATTGAAACTCGGTAAATTATCAAAATATCGTATAAATTGCGATATTGCAACGTTCTTTCCACAGTGTGTCATTTCGGAAAATGTATTATTTTGTTTTTGAAGTTAGGAAATAAAACTTTCTTCTTTTAAACTTTGGTAAGATTTCTGTGAGCAACAAAATTGTTCTTATTTTCTCTTTTGGCTTATTTTTGTGCACCTCCCCTTGGGGTGGCATTCGAATATCCCCAAGGGGGTGTTTTACCCCTTTTATGCGGTAAAGCAATGTTAATTTCAATGCAGACAAAAGTGATATGAATTGACGAGACCACTTGGCGATATATCGACAAGCTTTTGGTCGCCAAGTGTTTGACGCCAATTTAGCGACACATAACCAAGTTGGCGACAAATCTGGCGCAAAAAAAAATATTTTTTTTACTTGGGTTCAATTTGGCACTTTTGGCGATATTTTGCGAAAAATCCACTGAATGATGTTAAAATCGGCGATATTTAGGAGATTAATCATTGTATAAAATTTTTTTTGCATTGTTTTGTGGAGAACTAGGGATATAAATGTTTGAATTGTTATCTTGCTCACTCCAAGCACTATTTTAGCACTTAAGGCATCTACTAAGAAATTGACACGTAAAAGGAAGTAGTGTGGGGTCCATACCAGATTTTTATATCATACTTTGAAGGAATTATAGTTGAATTATAACTAAAATAGAGTATTTTTTCTGCTATATCAATTATTTTATAAATGAACTTTTAATTTTATACCATGGACAAAGCCGTGCGGGTACCGCTAGTAAGTAATAAAACTCCAATATACATGGCATGTAATGAAATCAACAATTTTTAAATACATAATTCTACAGTTGCATACATCATAACTTGAATAATATTACCAAACAAAAAAAGTACAACCTTGAAAATTATTCGGAGAAATTAAATTGTGCGCAAATTTCCTGTTTTTTTTTATGTATATATATATATATAAATTACATGCAAATTCTTTAAAAAACCGAAATATGCATGAAAGTTAGGATGGTTTCCTTATGAATTGCAATATGATCCGAACATCGTGCAAAATTAGTTGATCTTACTTTCATTTGGAAGTAAGCTTGCTACACAAAATAAAAATTTCAGTTCACAAATGGTAGCATTACTTCATTTCTTTTAATAAGTTTTTGGCACTTTGGAGTAACTTTGTAGGCATAGCTATGCTATTCTATTTTGCATAGCTGATTGCATCAAACAGTCAAATTAACAATAATGATATTCAAACTTGCTCCATACTTGTTTTAGATACTTCCATAACTTTATTCGACTAACAGTGCTGGCAAAGAAGCCTTTTTTCTCTCTGTCAGGATCACAAACATGCAGAATATTACTCAAAACTAGGCTGTTGGGCACAGCGCCTCTTTTTTTCAGCTCGTGAATGCGGCACAGGCAAGTAAGGGCAGCAGCTGCTTGGCTGAAATTAATAAGCAATTTTAAATATTTTATAGCATAAAAAACATCAAAATTCTAAAACAGCTAAAAAATAACTCAATGACTTCTTCGTGGAGTAAAGGTTAGCAGAGGTGTCAACAATGAAGTATTAATTCGATATACAGGGTGTCCACTCAAATCGTGGACCAATAGCTAATTTCTAAACCGTTAGAGATAAGCATATAGTTTATTTAGGAAAAAATCTCCAAATTATGAAAGGAATTTTGGGTCTATTCAATGTTTTTCAAAAAATCAAATTTTGAAAGAGTTACGAAATTTAAATTTTTATACAGCCCTCCAGTCCTATCAATCATATTTAGTAAAACATTTGTGACACTGTAACGTTTAAAACTAAAAAAAAATCACTCTTCTACGACAAAAATTGACCGAGTAATGACGTTTTGAAAAATCAAGATTTTGATGGATTTCGCATATGGTACCTTAAGTAACCTCTGGATGACGTCATGAAATAATGCAAAATCTTGATTTTTCAAAACGTCATATCATAACTCGGTCAATTTTTGTGGTAGAACAGTGATTTTTTTTTTAGTTTTAAACGTTACAGTGTCAAGAATGTTTTACTAAATATGATTGATAGGACTGGGGGGCTGTATAAAAATTTAAATTTCGTAACTCTTTCAAAATTTGATTTTTTGAAAAACATTGAATAGACCCAAAATTCCTTTCATAATTTGGAGATTTTTTCCTAAATAAACTATATGCTTATCTCTAACGATTTAGAAATTAGCTATTGGTCCACGATTGGAGTGGACACCTTGTATCTACTTTACAAATACTTTTCTGAACATTTATTTAGTTGCTGTCTCATCACAATTAAGATAAGAAGTCCATTTCTAAAAAAAAAGTTCCCACACCCTAAATTACACACTTACCTTGTTATTCTTCAACTGTATTTAAAATTAAAAAAAATGCAATTGATTCAAACGAGGGGAGGAGGAATGCTCAATTTTGAAGAAAATTTGTAATGTTACAAAAACAAAAATATCGTATACATGGGTTTTTAAGGATAGAAAAACCCCTTTTTCCACTGAAAAAGTTTCTATTTTTCTATGCAAAGCAGCTGTTACAAAAAACGCATCTTTTTGCAATTGCTACCATGCAAATGCAAACTTTTCTGCACCAGATGCATGCAGTTTTGTAATGTTATACTTTTACAACATTGGTTTATCAATCACTAGTAGAAAATAATAGCAAACACTTAAAATTTAATTTTGTATAATATCTCAAGTCCTTGAAAATTTGATAACTCAGATAATTTTCACAGCTTTTGCAATGAAATATTATGCATTAACTATACCTATATGACTAATATAATTAATAATATTTATTGTCAAAAACCTAATAAATACAATAGATAAAAAGCATGCATAATTTTTATAATTATTTTTCATTTAGGATAAAACTGAGACAGTTGAAATGTCAAAATTAGATCAAAAAATAATTAACAAATAATAGAAATGTCTTTCTAATTATTCAGTTTGCTACAAGAAAACTTGAAAATACAATAATAAAAATGAGACTTACTTTTGCTCGGCTGATGAAGAAAAACAAGAAGCAGAAGCAATTAAAGTGGGCAGACAATTAGACAAATGACCACAATCAATTGGAAGGGACTGATTGGCCTATGAAGAGATATTTCTATCAGTGACAGAGCAAGAAATTTTTCATGTGTGTGTGTGTGTGTGTGTGAGGTGGGGGGATAGAACTGAATGTTATGAATGGGGGTTATCACACATAGGAAAATTTGTCCAACGCAACTTCAACCTTTTATTCAACTTCCTGCCAGAAATAGCACAGTACATGGATCTTTTCTGGCAGATGTTGACTGGAGAGTAGAAATTGCGGTTGATCTAGAGATGTGTTGGAAGAATTTTCTTATGTGTGACACCACTTTAAGACATAGGATTAGACACTGGAAATAATGAACAAGGATCAAATTTTAAACACTTTGATATTATATAAAGAGATATTTAATAGAGATAAAATTGCTATTAGAAAAAAATTAAGCTTTGTACATACTTTCAGAGTGAAATTCTGTGTCCCAGTTTAAAAGCTAAAAGATTCACTTAATTCATAAAACATGCAAATCAGAAAACATACGAGCACAAAATAAAAAAAAACATTACCATATAAATAAATTCACCAAGGAACACTGTTGCTCTCACAGCTAAATTAATTTCACTTGAAACAATAACTTTAGACAGAGCCTGAAAAAGAGATCATAAAATGCAACAATCATCTTAAGAATGCAAATAAAATGTTCAGCATAGAAAATTTAAATACAGAAGTGAAATTCATATTTATCTTGCTGATAAATACAGTAGGTTGGGACGAGAAATAAAAAAAATTTCAGATCAACTTCTAATAGTTGCCAAAAGTTGTCTTTGGTGATAGTTAGCTTTTGTGCAAATTTTGAGAAAAATTCGTTAATATCTTCAGGGGGCGCTGCGATCGCAAAGTTTTACCATAGCTTTTATAGGGCTTTTATGGTTAAAATATTAAAAACAATGCCGTTAGAAAATCTCATTGCATTTTTTTACTCATAAGATATATTCATGCACTCAAAGCATATGAAATAACTCACAAAAATTATTTTACATGATATATTCATGTTTCAAGCATCTTAAAAGGAAACAAAGAGTGAAAAAAAAGGGATTTTAGGACAATATTAAGTAAAAACTGAATTTTTTTTACAAAATGTGACACAAGAATTATGAAACTGCAAAGATATGACAACATTAAACAACATTACTTAAAAATAAATTAAATGTGTCTTTAAAATATGTACAAATGTACAAAATGTACATGATACAAAAAGTTTATGTGTCATAGTTTGAGCTTTCACAAAAATTTTTTTTTATTTTCAAAGAAAGGCAGTTTCTTTCGAGCCTTTAAACGTGCATGAACGAAACCATCCATCGTTTCTATTCCACTTATGGTCAGTGATACATCCGTCACCAACTTTACGCTACATTTCACGGATTGAGTATGACAAGAAAATGTCCACATGTTTCAAAGAAAATGGGGAACAACTCCGGTTTTCAAGTCATGTAGCTCGTCTTCAGATGGCATCATTATTATGGGAGGTTCTGTTATTAGCAAAAGTAGCTAAATATAACGTCTTGAAACATTTTTAATAGGAGATTGCAGTGGTTAATATGTCAACTTCATAGCAGTGAATTGCTTCTTCTCCACTTAGCAGAATACTCAGATGGATGAACAACTGGTCCCCATGGGTTCAGCAGTTCTATTGGCAAAATGTTGACAGGTTGCGAATCCCTAACTATAGTGAAATATGAGGCAGTTGAGAGCAATATGCAAAACATGCCGACTATCGACCACTCCATACATCTTTCTGAAACAGTACCTAGTTCCTAGAGATGGCTCATGACAGTCAATCAAATTTGCCCTTGAACAGAATATCCGACAGCAAACTTATAAATGCTAGTTTCAGTCATTGTTAAATGTGCATCTTGTTGGGTTCTCATTAAGTGCAACTCATCATGCAAGGATGGTGCACGAAACTAGTGGCAAGTTATTCTATCAGTCACATAATTTACCAGACAACCTGTTACATGTCACTGAGCCAGTTATTCAGAGAGTAGCTTATTTTTTGTATATACTGAAAATATTTTGCTGGTAATGTTAAATGATGATCGAAGGCATGTACCGCACTTAGTTGCTCGTCAAATTTTAAGAGTAAGAAACACCAATTCTGTGTATAGTATTGACATCCACACTTTTATCATTTTTGAGATCAACTTTTCTTCCGACTATGCAGAGTTGATAAATCGGCAGGGTGAAAATGTGCTTAGAACAGAGCCTCCTATAATAATGATGCTATCTGAAGACAAGCTACACAGTAAAAACAGGAAATGTTCCCCAGTTTCTTTGAAACATGTGGACATTTATTTATCATATTCAATCCCTGGAACACAGCGTGAAGTTGGTGACAGATGCATCACTGACCATAAGTGGAATAGAAATAAGAGATGGTTTCGTTCATGCGCGTTTAAAGGCTCAAACCTTTCTTCGAAAAAAAAAAGATTTTTTTTGTGAAAGCTCAAACTGTGACACATAAAATTTTCGTATCATGTACGTTTTGTACATATTTTTAAAAATATATTTCGTTTATTTTTAAGTAATGCTATTTAATGTTGACATATGTTTTGCAGTTTCATAATTTTTATGTCACATTTTGTAAAAAAATTTCAGTTTTTACTTAATATTGTCCTAAAAATCCCTATTTTTCACTCTTTGTTTCCTTTTAAGATGCTTAAAACTTGAGTATATCATGTAAAATAATTTTTGTGAGTTATTTCATATGCTTTAAATGCATGAATATATCTTATGAGTAAAAAAATTGCAATGAGATTAGCTAACGTCATTGTTTTTCATATTTTAACCATAAAATTCCTATAAAAGCTATGGTAAAACTTTGCGATCGCGGCACCCCCAGAAGATATTAACCGATTTTTCTCAAAATTTGCACAAAAGCTAACTATCACCAAAGATAACTTTTGGCAAATATTAGAAGTTGATCTGAAAAATTTTTTTATTGTTCGCCCCTCCCACTCTAATATACAGCCTGTCCTTCCTATTAAACCTGCAATCCCTTTATTTTCACAGCCGTTAGTTTAGGAAAGATACTTTCAATTGTAAAAAAAGATCAAAATAAGACCCTAGAATTAAGATCTTAAAAGTTTGAGGTGAAAAAAGAAATAATGAAAATACAAAAGCTAACTGTTTATAATGGCTTTATGCCTTTCATTCATTTTTAGGAAAATCATAAGCACAAAAAAGTATTTGGCATGAATAAGACCAATATTTGCCAAGCTATGACACACAGTGTTTTGTGACTTTTACCACTTCATACTAGCAGTCAATTACATCTTTTGGGGTCTTACAATTATTTAAAACTCTATATGTGCATAGATAGTTTTTCTCAAATTGTATGAGCTCTAATAGTGTGTTTTTACGTATTATTGTAAATTGTGAGAATTTTTTAATAGTAATCAAAAGAAATATGTACTGGTTTTCCGTTTCAGTAATTACCAAAATTTGTGCTCTTCCAATCGAAATTATGTTTCGATCTCATTTTCAGCATAGTCCCTTAGAACATTGAGCTTGAATATTTTCTTGAGATTTAGTTGTAAATGCTTCAACTTTTTTGTATTTGAATTGTTTTTCATGCTTGTGATTTCTCGAAATATGAATAGGAAGGCCTAGAGACTATATAAAAATTTAGATTTTGTGTTTTACTGAATTGTTTTTGCTTCAAATTCTTAATATCTTAACTTTTTGCCTTGGTTAGACCATTTTTGCAACTGCAAACATGTGTATAAGAATAATGGTTTTGAAAATAAAGGCTTAACAGGTTAAATAAGGACACACTGTATACAGAAGTGTCTTTACAGATCTTAGTAAGTACAGAAATTAAGTAAAATAAGTGGTTGTTTTTGCACTTAGATACTGTTTTAAGTAAATGTAAAATTAACTTCTGTAGAAGCTTTTTAATATCTAGTCTTTATATGGGAAAAAAAGTTGTTTTACCAACCTTACTGGTTTGTGGGTCCAAAAAGGTTGAAAAACACTGTTCTAATGTGAGCAAAATTCACACTGAATATTAATTATGTAGTTTGTATAAATTATACACCAACAAAAACTTAAACAACTGGTCCAGTACTAAATATATTTACAGAAAACAAAATTTTGCTACAACAGTTTGAATTGAATAAAATTTCTTCATTAGCCATTGAAATAAATACAGAATATAATTTTTGATATTGAGTTGAAACTTACTTCTATAATTCCACAATGAACCAGGACAAGCACAAGCAGTGAATGATAATTATATACTAAATTCGTCCTGAAAATGAAAAGGATGAAGCCATCTTAATGATTTATCTGATGAAGTGATATTTTTCTCTCTGAGAAAACAATATTATGCAAAAGATCAATGATATTCTGTTCAGCTTGTGTTCTATAAACCACATTGCAACATTTTGCAGTTATAGAATGAAAAACAAGAACATGGCTGTTTCTTTTTGGTGGGTACTTGTACAGCTTATTCCACACACAAACTAAAAGGATACTTTCTTCATCTATGTGAAACTGGTTGGGTTCAGTAAACATACAAGACAACAAGTTACATACAGTGTATACAGTTTCCTCTTTGCAGCTTAGAATACATTTAACCAATTCTTCGGAAGATAAGAAATCAATTTGGATCAAAGATTAAGAGAGGAAATAGTATTGAGCATTTCTAAATCACATTTTTTTAGTACACATCTTTTTCTTGTCCATTCTTATCGACATTTAAGGTAATCAGGACAAGCATCCATTTAAAAGAGTTTGGATTAGTGGGGTCTACTATACTTCCTCATATTTAATGACATATGCAACAGATTCCAATTGTAAATTAAAATCAAACATTTCATTTATTATAACTTTGAGATTTTTATGAGACAATAATTTAAATATTTCACCCTCATTTAAAGCAAGTTTTAAAAAATTGACATTTGTCATAGTTTTATAATTAATTTTAGTTCTTCCAGCTCAAATAAAATTTTCAACAACCTTCACCAATTTATGCGAAGCTATGAAGCATATGCAAGGATCTTAATTTCAAGGAAGGTAGTTTAAGTAAGCATGAATTTTCATAATCTTCAAATTTTTTTACCTTTTCTTTACATGGAATATAATTTCATTATTCTTTTCAAATATCTTGTTCCAAAATTAATTTTGCTGTTTAAAAATCTGATACTCTGTGTTAAAAGTATTAATAAGTATCTGACCAAAGATTTCCTACCATGTGTCTTTGTCGCTCATTAAGCAATTTTGGGTAAGTTCGCTAACCTGAAAAGAATCTAAAAATTTTATTCTTCATCCCATAGTTTGCCCTTAAATTAATTTAGCACTTTAAACATCTTATTTTGCACAAAAAATAAAAAACTCATAATAAAACTGATTATAACACAAAAAATATTTTTAAAAATATGTTTAAAAAAAACTTATTGTAAAACTTAATGTTTCAATTAGCTTAATCTGTGTTAACTGGGTAGTGGGTATGATGAAATATTTTGACATACATGGACAACTACAGCTATTATTATGACAAAATGCATGTACTTTATCATAGTATGAAGAAAAATGTCCCTCTTGTGAAGCAAGTTAAACAAAAGCTTTTTCTTTCGTTAAAATGTCAACACTCAATGAGACTATTTACATATATATGGAAGTTGTGGTTTTAACTACCTTAAGTTTAATTTGAATCAATTATTCAATTTATTAATCAAAAGTTTTACTGACCAAAATATTTAAGCTGCTAAAAAAGGGAGTTTTTCTCTCTGTGAGTACATAGAATACTTTTTCCTTGAGAACGTATACAAAAGAGAACTATATATTTTCTTTCTTAGAATATAACTACCTATCTTTTGAGGAATAAGGAAGCACGTCCATTCCCTCAGCCACAACATAACCTTCATAGAGTTGCCAAGAAGATTTCACTGCGGAAGGATCTAAAATATTCAATTAACCTAAGTAAAGATATTCATTCAAAATATAAAAAACGTACCTAAAAAAAATTATTGCCCAAAGAAATCGACAAACCATAAAATTGTGACATACCTGTAGAAGCCATAGCAATATTAAAGTCATCTGTCCATTCAGGTACTGATATGTCAAATAATTGGTAAAGAAGGTCCAAAATGTGTCTCTGGGAAAAGATAAAATAAGGGAGAATTTTTAAGTAGCACACTAAAAAGCTGAAAGCAAATTATAAATTATTTTCAACACAAGCCTGACACAGAGGAAAACGTCATAAAAAATAGCTCTCAACACACAAAAATAAGTATTGGTAGTATTTAACAAAATGATTGTATATAGTTATGATATCAAGACAGACAGTTTTCATTTCAAATCATTGATAAAAGAAATAAGTGAATCAAAAGTTTGATTCAATCATAAATTTTACTTTAAAAATAAGTAAGCAAGTCAAATGGGGAAAGAATGAAAACTAAATAACTTAATTAATTAATAACATTAGTAATATTTTGTGATATTGTATCACATCGTTAGGTTTTTTCAGTTCTTCGATCATTTTGCAACCTATCATTTACGATCGCTTAACAATAATCTCCCGCGTTTTCTTTCTACAACTTTTTAAATTCATTTCGAAACACCTTCCTTTTTTAATATTTTTACTGCCCTTAATTTTCCGCAAAGTTACATGTATCATTTATGCTTTTTCGGTAAAATTAACGCGTTTTCGAATCGCGATTTTCCTAATTCCCTTTTTTTCAAAATCTCGGTTTTTTGCATTTCGCCATCTTTAGCCATATTGAACGACGCTCCCCAAATTCTTTCCATCTTCCCGCCTTGGTTTTCGATTACCGCCGGGTCACTCTTTGAACCCACGCTTTTTCTCATTGGCCAAAACTTCCCCACGCGCCCTTCGAGGGGCATTGAACTCCAACCGACGCTTTTCTGCGATTGGCCCGCTCAAGGTCAACCGCCAGAACTAGGCGCTTCAACGCGCGCTTTCCACAGAACTTCCCCGAGAAACCTGTGGCTGGTAAGAGGTGCTAAGATATGCGGATCTTCTGCCATTTTTCTTTACGGACCTTTGAAGCGGGTGACTCCAGAGATGGAGGATGATGAGGGCAATCATGAAAAGTAACATCATTTTACCTTAGCATATTGTTTTCCTCTGCGGCCGCCGTTAAAAGAAGGGAGTTCTTATCGCCGGAGATTGCGACATGAAATCTTTCGCCTTCATCCCTGCTTCGCCGGAGATTACGACATGTAATCTTTCGCCTTCATCCCTGCTTCGAATTTTAAATCAACATTAAGAATGCCGCATGCTGCCTTTTGAATCTTACCATTGCCCCAAAAGATGAATTTAAGTATCTACAATTTTTTCATTTTTACTTCGTCCCGATTGCTAAATTGCTCGATCGGAAGGAATGTCGTCAGGGCGCAACTTCTCATAGTTTCGCCAGTAGCATCGTTAACCGCCTTCTTTTTCGCCTGTCCGAGCCAGCTCCGACCATCTCATTGGGTGAGATGGATCTACCTCTTTTTTTTAAATAACTTTTGCAAAAGGGACTAATCCAGTCAAAGTCAACTCTGCAGTGTTGTTCCTTTCAAGATGTTTTTATTTTAACAATTAGACTCTTTTTTGGAATTTTGCAATAGCCATAATGTTGGAAGTGAATTCATCATGTTGTCAGCTCGTTAATTTTTTTATTTTGTAAAAGGAGATCTCTTTGAGTATATTATAAATGTGAGGAGTGTAAAGAAAAAGAAAAGCTGCTGCAGAAATAAAATCAATATGCTAATTTGAATTGGTTGATTTATGAAAATGACAAACACATCGATACCGGGGTAAGTTTTTCTTTCTGTTTTATTTTTGTCTTTTGGATTTACAAACATGAAGAGCACCCAGGACTGTCGCAGGTCTGGCGTTATTGCGGTGATTTTTTTCACTTTGTTGCTTCCACTTACGATTCGGCCTTTAACTTGTTTAACTTTTCTTTAAATCTTTAGGGAATATTTTCCCGTTAATTATTTCTTTTTTGTTGTTTAAGCTTGCTAATTTTTAAATGAACTAATTGCATCTCAAATGATGAGCATCACGTCACATATTTAACACTAGATTGCCTAAGATTTTCACTGCTTTTTAATTTCAATACGAGAAACGAATTATGTATGTAATGACACCATTTCTTCCAATTTTGTGACTATTATCTACTTATATTAAAAACTGAGTATCTTTCTATCTTTCTTTCTAACTACAGTAGCCCCTCGTTGTATTGCGCCTCCTTATATCGCTCATTCGGACATATCGCTCTTTTCTTTTGTCTCCCCCCAAAAAAAAGCTTTTAGTTCGAAACCATTTTTTAGAAAATATGTAAGGTGCTCAGAAAAGGTCCCTTTTTCATTTATTTTGTCATCAATGAACAAAACGAAAATTCTTCTATTCTTCTGAATTCGCTGAAAAGAAGCAGCAAATTCCTGTCGCCCAAATTGCATACTGCAGAGACAGTTTGAAAACTACTGAACACTTTCTTTTGTATTGATACAATGAGTGAAAAGCATCTGTTAGTAATGTGTAGTAGTAATCTGTAAAAGTTATATTTTTTTGTTACTTTTGACTGAAAAAAAAAGCTAATGTTCGAATAAATGAATTTTCATGTATGTGCACGCATAATTTACTTGCATGCTGGATAGAAAACTATTTTTAATGACCTCGGTTATATCACGCTTTCGTATATATCATGCTTTTTTCTTGTCCCCTGAAAAGCGCGACATAACGAGAGGTTACAGTATCTTTCTTTTTATGTCACGCTTCTTTCTCCTGAACGCCAATGAACTAAAAGTCGAACCAGGTACCGATAGATAGGTAATTTTTCAGGCTTCATTAGTTTCAATGTATATAATTATACGATTTTAATTAACGAAGATATCAATTAATAAATAGTCAAATTTAAAGCGTGTAACCTAATAAATGATTAAATATGAAATCCATTGTTGCAAAACATGGTTGCTATGAAACAGTAATAACAATGATAATGAGAATTTTGAATGAAGGCTTAACTAAATCAAACACGAAACTCATAAGCGGGCCATTTACGTAGTATTTTAATCGCTAGCTACTTGTAATATTTTGAAACATTCATTTGTTGAAAAGCCATCTACTTATATTAAAAACTGAGTATCTATGTCTGCTTCTTTCCCTTGAGCAGTGGCGGCGCCAGCTATGGGGCAGGGGGGGCAATTGCCCCCCCGTCGGAAACGTCTTGCCCCCCCATCGGGGAAAATTTCTAACTTCGTCGGGAAAATCCGACGATCAAATTTTCCGACAGAAATCTGAGTGCCGAAAATCTTTCCGATCCCGACGGATCAGTAAACTGCTTTCAATAAAATAATTCAATCAAAAAAACCGTTTTTTTCTCTAAAATATTCTCATTATTTAATGAATTACGCGTTTCCAGACCAATTTTGAACACGAGAACCTTCGGGAGACTGGCAGTAGCAACAGGATGCACCGGTTAGATATCGTCGTATCTCTTTTAAACGAACGTAAGTTCTGCTGGAGAAAGTTATTTTTGTTCAGGTTGAAAAGGACAAATCTTCCTCTTTTTTTTTCTTACCAGCTGTCCTTACCCAGCAAATCGCCAGCAGCATGGCAAACGGACATTCATTGTCTGTCACTTTCTGAGAATCTGATAATCATCGACACGTGTTTATCTCCAGGGCCTTTGCCAGGCCACCCTCTGAGGAGGAGCGATACTTCAGACTCGGGGTAGTAAAGAATAGTCTGTGAAGAAACGAAGCATACCCTAGGCCACAGTTCAAATTCGCCCTTCGCACCGTCCCGTCATGGTGAAAGAATCCTAAAAAATCTTAACCAAAATCTAAACGAATTGAAATTTATTAGAACAGAACAGAAGTCATATCCAGAAGTAACTGGGTAAGTGTGTGTTATAAACTTTTGAAATGCTTTTTTTTTTAGCAATAGGGGCAGTATGAATTTGATTTTTTTTTTTTTTTTGTGTGTTTTCTTTCTTTGTTTCTTTCTTCCTTTCATTTAAAACCGTACACATTTAGATAGCAACAAGTTAAAAATTAAATCTACACCCTTTGTGTTTAGAGGTGAGGAAAAAAAGTATTGATACTTTTTTTTCGCTCATATTTTTCGGGATCCGGCTAGAAGGTCCAAAACCGAAAGGTCCACGAACAGAAGATCCACGTTCAAAAGGTCCGCCAGACAGAAGGTCCAAGGAGCATAAGGTCAAACAGCCAAAAGATCCACGAATAGAAGGTCCATATTTTTGGACAGCGATGGCATAAGGTCCAGATTTCTCAGTGGGTGGACAAAAGGTCCAGATTTTGGGTTTATCTTTTGTCTTCAACTTATTTTGTTAAATATTCAAGTTTTACATGGTAATTACCACCATAATACATGTTTTTTAATATAAAATATCTCTATAGATCCCCTTTCCCCCACTCATGAGATGTAAAGGTAATTTAAACATTAGGTTGCCTTTTTTTTTTTTTTGTTGAAATGTGTTTTATTGTAAATGTAGCGTGGAGATGACCCCTTATGTGCCAACGGGTTTGCGCGCATTATGCACGTAGTGTATAGCGGGAAAATTTTGGAATCTGCCTTGAGGGCTGATCAATGTATTTCAAGACTTCTTCCTTGTTATTGCTGATTGAGGGATACATGTCAAGGTCATTAGAGGTAGCTGCGTTTAGTGGGGGAGATAATTTTCAGAGGGGTGGTCGGGTGGTGATGTCGGAAGGAAGAAGACGAGTTTTTTTCGTTGTTTTTGTTTTTCTGTTATAAAAACAGCGGCTGGTTTTTGTTTGTTTGTTTGTTTTTTTAATCGTCGCCACAGTTGCTGTTATTCTAAAGGATTTGTTTTTTTTTTATTACTGCTAATTTATAATTAATCATAAAAACATAAAACAATTAATATTATTATTAGTATTTTTTTGTAAATAATATTGCTAACACCATTATTATTATTCTTATCGTGCGTTTTTAGAGTATATTTCTCAGTCTTTCAGTGTTTTTACTATTAGTTTTTATTATAAGTGCAGTTTATACACTGTAAAAAAAAATCCGTCAAATTTACGGAAAAAAACTGGCAGCCTGGCTGCCAGTTTTTTTCCGTTTATTTAACAGAAATCTTCCGTAATTTTTAACAGACTCTCCGTTTTTTAACGGAATATCTCTGTAATTGCAACAGTTTTTAACCGTTTTTATAACAGGTTGATTTCATCACTTTACGGAGAAAATCTGTTAAAAAAACGGTTAAAAACTGTTGCAATGACAGAGATATTCCATTAAAAAACGGAGAGTCTGTTAAAAAATTACGGAAGATTTCTGTTAAATAAACGGAAAAAAACTGGCAGCCTAGGCTGCCAGTTTTTTTCCGTAAATTTGACGGATTTTTTTTTTCCCCGTAAGTTTGATGGTTTTTTTTTTTTGCAGTGTACGAACCAGAAACAGGTGGATGCAAAAAAAAAAAAGCAAATTTAATACACAACGAAGATTTTTCCCAATATCCCAGTTTTTAAGATAGGTTTAAAGGGGTTGTTGACAGGCTGCCTGCCAGTCTGACATGCCCCCGAAATTACACAATAACCGAGTGATGCAAAACAAGCCATTCTCAAACTTTTATAGTTTGGGTGTACGTAGCGCGTTAGCGTTGCGTCTGCTACATTATGTTCCTGTGCGATTCTTGCTTCTTATGGCCCCTCTAACACCTCTAAAAGTTTGTACAATTTAATTTTTACGTCTGAAACACTAATTGTACAGAAGAAACTTGCTAAAAACTAACTATTTTTAAACTGTCTTTCAGATTAATAAAATCAAAAATTTAAGTGAGAAAATATGCCTAGGCAATATAGTTGAACTTTCACGTTAATTGAAACATGCTTAGGCAAAAGTTGAAAATATGTACCTCTTGGACCTGTGGATGTTACAAAAAATACTATAATTAAACAAAAAAATATTTTATTGCCATAACACATGAGTAATAACAAAGAGTAGTGCAAAATAACAACAATAGTAATAACTAAAACAAAATTGTTTTTGCATAGGTCCACCCTGAAAAAGCACTTTTTCCTTTTTGCAAGAAGTTGCAGTTTTCTTGCAAATAAAATAAAAAGTAATTAATAAAATAATAGCAATAAATAAAATAACAATAATAGTAATTAATAAAACAAAATAACAATCTGTAAAATAAAATTGTTTTTGCACAGGCCCGCCTTAAAAGACCCCTTCTCTTTTGCACAAGAAGTTGCAGATTTCTTGCAAATAAAATAGAAAGTAATTAATAAAATAATAGCAATAAATAAAATAATAACAATAATAGCAATAAATAAAACAAAATAACAATCTGTAAAATAAAATTGTTTTGGCGTAAGTCCACCCTGAAAAATCACTTTTTTCGTTTCAGAAGAAATTGCAGATTTTTTGCAAATGAAATAAAAAATAATAAGATAATAGCAAAAATAGAAAAAACAAAATAATAACAATAGTAATAAATAACGCAAAACAAATAATCCGTAACGAGTAGAATGGAAGGGGAATCGGCATTCCCCGCGTGGACGTCATTCGTTTCACAGTAATATGCTGAGCTGATTACTAAAGTAAGTGCATTTTTGTGAACTAAAGGATACATATTTGTCTGTCATGTTATCTGGATAGGTTAATAATAGGCCCACAAGGCTGTTAAAAACATTGTTATGGATATAAAAAGTTTGACAACATGGCGTAGCGCCGTTAGGGATCTTCTTTTCGTGCGGATACCTTTTGGCTTGGATCGCGAAATATTAAAACCCCGATCGGGACAAAAAATATTAACACATCCGTGTTTTCAGTTCGTGCAACTAAGTAATAATGCCAAAGACACTAATAAACAAATGTGATCATGCAGTCATAAGCTTTTATTTAGTATAATCAAGTACTATCTATATATATAAAAATGAATGTTGGTGTGTGTGTGTGTGTGTGTGTTCCCTAAGATCTCAGAAACTACCAGGGAGATTTGGCAGAAATTTTCACCGTTTGTTCTTTTTGGTACTGGGAAGGTTTAGAGACCAGTTTCAACAAAATCCGATGGGTAGTTATTTTTTTATTTCAATTTTAGACCTGATTCTGTCTTTGTAATTTCAATTTAAAACTCCATTTTCGAAGGCTTTCATCAATCCAATCGAGTATTTAGTGTATCAACTCAACTCTCTGGCAGATAGTTGGAATTGCTTGCTACCGTAAATTTGGCTATCTTTTGAATCGCGCCAAGAGCCCTCAATAATGGAAGTTTTCCCAATAACTATCTCAAGTATAAAGGATAAAAAAGGTATTTGATTAACAGATTAATCTTTTTGGAAATTTTCCCAATAACTATCTCAAGTATAAGGGATAAAAACGATATTTGATTACAGATTAATCTTTGTTTAAAAACAAATGCGATTCCGTTTCATATTTCGGAACTTCTTTAGATTTGTAGAGGCTTAGAAGTCATTCATTATTTTCCAGACGAACACTATTTTGTTCATTATACCTATTGCTGTTTTCAATCAAAGTATGTTACTATATTTTCTCGCCAAACATCCAATCAATAGTTCGTTTTCAATATACCGCAATGTTGGAAATTATTTTAACGCCTTACGGAATGGTGTACATTCAGCGCCAAATATAATATTCAAATTGATTTCAGATTGACAAAAAGTAATCAGCTACATAGAACCTCAATATTTGGCGACAATTTCTCTTTCACAAAAGTGATAATACGTTAGTTTCTTTATTTATGGAAGGGATAGAGGTTCAGAATTATCCAAGGTATCCCAAATTAGCTACCAAATTGGCGACATTTAAAATAGCGCCAAGAACCTCCAATAATTGAAATTTTCCATGGCGCGTTGCTACGCAACTATTTTTGTTTTCGAGAGTAGAAAAAATTATTTGTGTATGATAAATACCTGATTAAATATGTTTCCTTCTCAGACAAAGATATTATTGCATGACAGTACTCAAATGCTACCATATTTTTTAAGGTGTTTGCTTTTTCATGTCCGTAATATTTGTCATTAACCGCAATGTTAAAAATTATTAACGACGTACGAAATGGTGGGTATTGAGCACCAAATAGGTCATTAAAATTGTTTTCAGCCTTGCGAATAATATATTCATACTTGCTCAAATTGTGCCACACTTGCAAAACTTATGGAACTCATTTCTTCGCATTAGATATGTTGTTACTTAATTTTCAAATGATTGTGCGTATGGACGAGTATTTCCCAATAGCTTATGCCATCAAATTACTAAAGTACAACCATTCCTCCATGCTTTTTTTCTTATTCAAAAGGATGTGTTACTTTTCTGTTTTAAGAAGTTTCTTCAAGTACTGTCAAGTTTAAGTATGATTTGCATCGTTACATTGCAAAATTTCAACATGTCTGCCATTGTTGTTAAGCTTAGTTTAGTCTTCTAAGTGAATTTATTAACTTTTTAAGAAGTGGGCATCTGTGTTTTCCAACTCTACAGAACATAGTTTTATAGTTTTCAAGGAAAATGAACTTTTTTTATTGAATAGAGTTTCTGAAAATTGAATAACTTTATCAGAAGATAACTTTGCTTGATTTAGAATTTTTAAAATCTTTCATGCCTATTTTCAACAACGCTTTATAGATTTTTACATCCAAAACACCATGTGGAGACGAAATATACATCTAGGCAGAACAACGTCTGCCGGGTTCTGCTAGTCTCCGATAAAGTTAATTATGGGTTAAAAACTTAAATTTATAAATGTAAAAGTTTTTTACATATTTATAAATATATTTTTTTTTTTATTTGGTTCAATGCAATGAAAATTATGAAATCCTTGCAACAATAATATTTAATTTTTGCATTCCAGATATTTTGCAAGTTAGAAACAAAATATTTTAGGTTGAGAAATTTCACTTTTTAAGATAGTTTTATATGCATGGTCTAATCTAATAGTATCTTCATTTGTACAAGTGTTATCTAAAAGAATGTTCAAACTTGTTACTCTCATTTTTAACCATCCAGTTAATATGACAGCCGAATGTATCCTTTTTCTCATGCACTTACTTCAGTCATTTTGAAATAATATAGTAGCTAAAAGCAACTGAAAAAACCAACATAATATAAGTGGAGCAGGTAACTTTCCTTTTGGGCTTTTTCATACCTCTATACCATCAATCTGTGTACCAAATTAAAAAAAAATCCGAGTCGGTCGTTCGACCAACTTTTTTTTTCGGTGATTTGGTATGGAATTGCTCTTAAACAAAAAAATATTTTATTGCCATAAGTACACAAGAGTAATTACAAAGAGTAGTGCAAATACAGAAATGGGAAAAATCTATTACATATGAATATGGGAGGTCATAATCAAATGAATTGTGCGAAGGGTTTTTCTGGGCGGGTCCACCAACAAAAACCCACCCGGGTTTTTGTCAAAAGTGGGTTTTTGTTAATTTTTAAGTTATCAACAAATATAGTCAATAATAATATCTCATCTAAATTATACATAAAAAATAAGTAAGAAATCAGGTTTATTTGAGATAATTTTTTTTAGAGTAATTATTTATTTTATAAAATAATTATTATTTCTTCAATTTTCAAGTCATCGTCCAGAAAATTTTCCTAGCTATGATACTACTTTTTATTGCAAAATACTTATTATTATTATTATTATTTATTTATTTTTTGATAGCAAATT